>JBCJKH010034603.1:6061-22239 GCA_039877255.1 Loriculus beryllinus
AAATATGCATTGTAAGAACACCCCCAAATCAGTTGTTAGGCTGAAAGAGGTGCTGTGGGTTAGCACTGACCACAGAGGTGCTGTGAGTACAGCTGTGTAGTCAGTAAGTTGTGTGTCTCACTAAAACACCATCTAAATACAAGCAGTGCTAAAGGATCAGCTCACCTAAAGACAAGAAAGGAGGCAGAAACGCTGTCTGTTTAAACCCGCGATGGGCTGCTCTTTATCCCCACAGTTTTCCAGAGACTGGGATGAGCCGGAGAGCTTCCATATGTGTGTGTGTGTGCATGTGTGTGTAACCTGTGCAGTAGCTGGGAGATCATCGGCGCAGGAACGCGTCCCTGCCTCTTCCATGTGGGAGTCAGCCTGCGTCGCTGTAAAACCTTGAGTGATGCTGATCCAGCGTGAGAGCTGAAATGTCATAAATTGAACTGGAAATTAATAGGAGATGTGGTGTGGGTCCAACGAGGCAGCTTTCATCAATATGTATGTCAAAGCCTCACCACCAGATACCGGCAGCCCGTGATTTGCAGTGAGTGCAGCAGCAGGGCTTGAGTTACCCGCTCTCGTATTTTACAGGAGGGGGAAATGTGAAGTGAAGTATCTGGAGATCAGCGCGTGCAAAATTGCTGCTCACTTATTGAAAAGGCTGGAGAATTATTTATCGTGTGCGCGGTGGCAGGTTTTAGCAGTTTGTTGAATGTAGAAATCCGAGGGAATTAATGAAAGGTTTTGTTTTGAGCGAGGAAGGAGCTGAAATGCTTCTTGGATGCAGTTGGAGGAACACTTTGGAGCACT
Organism: Loriculus beryllinus; assembly: GCA_039877255.1. Classification (NCBI taxonomy): domain Eukaryota; kingdom Metazoa; phylum Chordata; class Aves; order Psittaciformes; family Psittacidae; genus Loriculus; species Loriculus beryllinus. The sequence goes on from JBCJKH010034603.1 coordinate 6,860, forward strand.
GCTGCGTATTCCCCTTCATAACGCCGAGTGTGCATCCGCGGATGCCGTATTTACTGTGCAAAGAGGGGAGGAGGAGGAGGTCATTTTTACTGCTTGAATCCTTTATTCTCCAGCTGCTTGTGGCATTCAAATAGAATACGTGGGAAAACAGCATCAGAACACCCTCTGCCTGCAGTAGCCAGGGCAGGGTGGATGTGATTTTGCACTGGATTTTGGGCATTGATTTGATTATTGAGGTTCTCAGGAGGTAATGTCTCTGAGCTGAATTTGTCTTGGGCTGTTAGCAGTTGCCGTTAGGATTCAGGTAGTTGTAAATTGTGACTCCTTATAATTTGGTTTTGTTGCGGAGACAACAAATTGTTGGTGTCTATTGAAGAGTTAGCGCTGCGTCTGGACAATAAGATGAAAGCTTAAAATAAGCAGGGGGAAAAGAGGAATACGGCAATATTTTGGAGTCAGATCCTGCCTGCTTTCCCCATACAAAGGAACAGAGAGCACAGGCTGGGTAAACCACTCGCAGGCAGGAGGAATAGTGTGGGTGCTGAGATTGGGAGCCCCGCGTATTTGTAAATAAGGCAGGGAAAGGTTGTGAACCGGCAGCTCGGCTGTTTTGTCGCAGTACAATGTCAGAGCGGCTCTTTCTAAGACAAATTGTAAATAGAAGTGTCACGATGATTGCATGATTGAGCTCTCGAAGTGTCTTGCAATTGTTGGCATTGTCAGAAGACTTTTGAAAGCTTAATTAAAGGCGGTGGCCTGCGCCACGGTGAAATTCAATTCTCGGGGAGGGGAAAAGTGGGAGAGATGTTGGGGATCCCTAAGTTGCTTCAATGCTGCTCGTGTGGGGACACAGGGAGAAGCCAGTGGAGTCTCTGCCTTTTATAAATAGCATTTTTTGGAGGAGCAAGCACGTGACACCAGTACCATCCCCTGTACGAGGTAGAGATTGTGTTAGCTTTCCTATTATTTGCTGCTGCAGCCAGTCAGTGTAAAAATGCCTCTTTATTGGAAACACAAATACGAGTTCACTCGAAGCACAGAACCAGGGTAGAAAGTTTTCCTCTGCTCTAGGGGAGCATCCAAGCATTGCGGTGTCTTGAATATTCCTGCTTTGCTTTGTTTCCTCCAAATCAGATCTTCTGGTTTAGGGGATGAGCAACCTGCTTTGCATTCTTTTTCCTATTGCACGGGATCTTTTAATTGTGAAGCTCACCATGGGCAGAAGCATCGCTGCATCCAAAATGCTTGTGGTTGTCCCGGCACGCGTTAAGCTTCGTATCGATCTCCAAAGGGGCACGTTAGCATCACGTGCTGAAAGCTTTGCAAAGAGACATAAGGCTCAGTGTAGCAGGTCCCCACAACCAAGGCTGGGTGATGGAAACTGAGGCAGGGAGTAAATTAAGCACCTTTTAATTAGCCCGGTGGGAGAAGTAAAGTCTTCCCTAAACATTCCCATCATCTGGTAATGCCTCTTTTAAAGAGGAGGAGGCCTATTAGCATCACCCTGTCTTGTATATGCAGCCCTCAGCACAGGAGCTCTCTCTTATTGCATCCAAATAATAAAGAGGTTTGCGAGGCAGCGTCGGGCAACGGGAGTTCAGCCTCCAGTTGTTTGCTTGCACACATCCTCATTATGGGCATTTTTGGGGACAAAATTCCCTTCAAGCTTTCCTCTGTTTTTCCATCCAATAAGACCAGCTTTGTGCAATAAAAGGCATTTAGCATCAGGCTGGACACGGCCTGGCACGTTGCTGCTAGGCTTTTTTGGTTTCTCTTTTAAGCTATCACTGAGGATCTCTCGTTACCTTTCTGCTTGTTGGGATTTTGGTTGGGTCGTGATGCTGCTAGGGGTGCTGTGAGTTGAGGGGGGTTTGTCTTCTCAGCCTGAATGCAGCTTCCATCCAAGAGGGCTCTCTTTTGTGTGTCAGCTTTGGGATATTGCGCAAGTTCATAAAATACACCGGTATCATATATTTTAGTACATTAAGACCTATATATATGGATTCTTACTGGTAGCATGGCCCTAAAATTAACCATTGGTTGGTTGTTTTTTCCCTCCCCGGGATAATGAACATATTTCACCTTACCCTGTACAAATGCTCCAGCCTGCCTCATGGTTTCATCGAGCAGAGCAGGTTTGGGCTCTCGATGGTTGATCCCGGTACATGGAGTGCTGTGATTTATTACATACCTTTAAACACAACAGGCACATTAACGTCCCCACAAACCACCCGAGTGGTTGGGATGAGTTATTTTCTGTATCATAATGAATTTCCATGAAACACTCTGCTCTTTAGGGCCCCATCCTGCGCTTTATCCCACTGGACATGGACTGAACAGCACTTGACGTGCGTCAACACTTGCAGGAGCTGGACCAGTGACTGCAGACCCCGGTGGATGTTCAGACCAAGCGCTACCATTATTCAAACCCTCCTGTGTTAATGCCAAACCCATTTTGAAGCCCATAAACATCATCCCCATCCTCCTAATCAGGTTTAGTATGCAACGCATCCCGCGCGGGGTCCAGCGAGTTTGTTTCCCAACCTTTATTGGCCAGCTGCATTCGCTCTGCATCTCTAAGAGATTGCAGGGGAGCATCTTCCACGAGGGCTGGTAACTCGGGGGCTGATCCCCGGCTCATTCTTCATTCGGAGGTGGCATTGCCTCGGGTTGGCAAGGGAAAGGTTTGCGGTGCGGGGTGTGGTGAGGTCAGCCCCGATCCCAGCAGGGAATTTGTGTTCTTCATTTGCCTTTACAATCGGAGCACAGCTACTGTACCTTGGAGCAGCTCTCAGGTGTGAGCTCAGATGGGCGCATGTAAATGTCCTGTCAGATGCAACACAGGAATATTAATGTTTCCTCACCACCACGCTGTAATGAAGCTGTACACAGCCAGCTTAATATGCAGCGGGGCTGGGGAATTGTATAAAACTTCGATAACCTCGCGTGAGTGACAGAGCTCAAAAAAACCACTCAATATGCCACAGTTTGTGTTATTGTTTGCCTTTGATCTGAAGCAAAATGAAAACATCCACTTCTTTCCTTCCTCCTCCCGGATAGGTGTTCTTCCTCTGCAAAACTGGCTCCTAAGTAAGGGAACAAAACAAAGTATGGGGCATAGCACAGATTTATTTGAAACCCATTAGCGCTGGCCTGGTGGGGACGTGTTTTTCCCAAATATTTTCCAAGCATTTTCCAAGTATTTTCCAAGCAAACATTTATTTTTTATACTTGGGATCATTTGCTCTGCTTTTTACTCTATTTTAGTATCTGGGTCTAAAACAGGGGTCATCACAAACAGGGGCTGGAGCCCCCTTTGCCCCCCGTCTGCAAGGCACAGCCATGCTTTGCACATCCTCGTCCCATTCCATTTGCGTCTTCTTCTGTATTCCGCTCTTCCACTCCTTATCCCAAGGTATCTGTTTCTCAGCGTGACTCTGTTGGAGGGTTTTTAATAATGTGCTCATTTAACTGAATCAACAGCTGTCAGGAGCGGCTGTAGTAAATCCACAGAATGCACAAAGAAAAATACATACGTTTCCTGAGACAAAACACTTGAAACGATTCGGCTGCCAAAAACAAAGCTGCTCAATTCAGGGTTTGCAGACAGAGCACCAAAGTGTTCCTGCTCCCTGCTCCCCCCAGAGACCTCTTGCCTGAATCTGGCTGGAACTTCTTACCTGGAAAGGTTGCTGTTCCAAAACTCCCACTATTTTGCTCCTATTTGATGGGTATGGAGCTCAGCTTGAGATGTTTTGTGTTTCGCGTTGAATAGCTGAAACACCAAGGCTGGAGTAAGGAGCAAAATCCCAATCTCAGCATTGCCATCAAGGAAGGATTGTTATCCCTGTGAAATAGGTGGCGAGGAGAAGCCCTGCTTCAACTTTGCCCTTCCAGGTAGGCGTTGAGGTCTGCATCCACATGGGAATGAGGGAGACCCAGGAAGCTCCGGTCAGTCAAACCCAAGGACTTTTTGCTTCAATCCTCCCTCTGCTTTGCGTAAGTGCTGAACAATTGCACCTACAATTTGATCTTAGCCTCAGATAGAAAAACCTCTGCCTAAATAAACAATGGAATTACAGCTGAACAACAAAGGCGTGAAGAAGAGCCTTGCCTTCAGTGCTGTTATTGTTGTGGATATTATTATTATTGTTGTTATTATTATTACTATTACTATTACTACAACCATTACCCTTTAGAATAAACACGCACGGCAGTTCCTCGCTCCTTGGGAAGTGAGGAGTTGTGATTTTGCATTCATTGCTTTTTGCCTAATTGATTTAGCAGGCAGCCAAATATAAAATGCAGAAATAAAGATGTTCCCCTCGCCCTCCCCTCAAATTCACAGCAATTAATTTGTCACCTGGCGTTACTTTGCTACAGCATCACAGCTGGGTGTTTTCGGACAGTGCGTGCATCATCTGGGCTTCGTTGCCTTTTAGCCACTGAGTTTATCCTTTATGGAGCAAAGAGATGTGTCGTGCTTGAGCCAGGGCATCGCGAGTGCACGGAGCATTCCCTGCGTGAGGGTGGCCAGGGGCTTTTCCGGCTTTTCCCTGGATTCTCTCTATTATGAACGCTGATTTTCATGTTTAGGAAACAGTGGTTGTGCAGAGGGAAGCGGTAGTTGGGGAGCCAGGAGAGCCTTGTTCTCTTTGAGGAGGTAAAGCACAGCGGGATGCATTGGGGAAAAGAGAGTATTACCTCCCAAAAGATTATTTAGAGGCTGTATTATTTTGTAATAAACTATAAACTGTCCTGTGTTAAATTTGTGTTACGTTAGAAAGAAAATCAATAAGGAAAAATTAAATCCTGATAAAGATACTCTTGGATCTTTGAAAACAACTGCTGTCCTTTTAACTAAAACATTTGAGGAGCTTCAAAGAGTACGTATTTCTTCTGATCTTAGGAGCTGTGTGACTGGTAGCGGGGGGAAAAGAAACCTTATTCTACATACAAGTGGATTGCTTAACAAGTCAGCACAGACACGTACTTGTTTGTACCATAGAGATAAAAATTCCTGTATAAAAATAATTCAGTTGCTGACAGCAGGCATTGTGCTGGGGCTGGCTCTTTTGTGTTGGCCGGGGGTCAGGGACCACGGCTCCCACTTTCTGCCGGGGGGAGGCTGTCACGATCGCTCGCTGGAGCCTGGAAATAAGTTAATTGCTTTGTTTTAAGGACTATTCTGAGCCCGATGGTGGGGTTTTAGCATCCGAAGCAGCAAAAGAGGGAGTTGGAGGGGGAGAAAACAGTCTCCTAATGGGGGAGATGGCTTGGAGGTGGTTTGGGAGATGTGGCCTTCGGCAGCTTGGCGGTGGCTCCTAAACTTTTGGTTGCGATCTGAGTTGTGATTTATGCTGTCACATCCCATACGGGCCCTCCCTGAACTCATGGGAAGTAATGCTGGTGTTGGGGGGAATGGTTTAAAATGGGGGGCTTGGGGTTGATAAAGATGTTTGGCTGTGTAATAAACGTTAAAGAAGCGGTAGCACGGCCCCGGGCATCCTCTGTTTTACTTCCCATGAACACAGGTGAGATAAACCATGAGGCTGGGAAAGGTGGGAACAGAAATCATCTGAACATTCAAAGTTCTGCCTTTCCCCCCAGCCTCTTCCCGGTGCTGAGGTCGCCTCCCCTGCAGGAGATGCTGTCGGGATCGGACTGGGATAGGGAGAGCGCAGCAGAGTTTGAGCATTCCCGGCTCTCAGCGGTCCCCAGCAAACTCTTCCCTCTCTGCCGGCATCGGCTTCACTCCCTGGGAGCAAAGCGACTTTCTCGGTGGCACGCTCCGGTGCGGAGAGCTTTTCATCCCTGCTCTTTAAATGTGCCGAGGCTTCCAAAATTAATGCTGCTGCACTTGGATGGAAATAATGTTTTTATAATACATTTGCTGTTTACACGGGAGATGTGACTTGAGGGGAAAAAGGCTTTTTTGGAGGGTGGCTGGAATCTTGTTAATCTGCTCTCGGAGAGCAGCACACAATACTGCCTATGAGCAAGTCTGTGCTGCTTTTGATAAATTACCATGTTTAGAGATAGGTTTGGCTCTTAAGGGCTTAGTTTTCGGAACAAAGTCCATAACAATGTTTTCTGCCTCTGTTTGTCTCCAGCCCCTTTGGCTTGACTCGGAGCCCTGTGTTTAGTTGAAGCTCCGTCTGGAAGATATAACAATTTTGCATTAAAAAAATAAGGAAATCACAGGAAGAAAAACCCTTTTGCTTTTTGGATGAATCTTACTGATAATTTGCTAAAGCTCATTTGAATTTTAAGCACTTCTTTAATCTTCAAAGGCTAAATTGCTTTATGAATATGCATGGTGTGGGCAGACTTTAGTTCATTACCTAGTTGTAAATTCTAATGACCATTAGGTCCTTGCAGTAATTGCGAATTGTTTTGCATTTTTGATTGGCCTATTAACATGTGCATTCGGCACACATCAGGCCAGCCTGTCAGGCTGCTGAAGGAGAAAAAAAAGGTGAAAATTGTTTTATAGCACCAAGATTCTTAGATTTTCCATCTTGGAAAATTGATGATGTAAAAAAATTAAAGCGGTGTTTTTTCTTCTCAAGATTGAAAGTTCACCAAGAGATTTGACATATTTAATTTACATGATGACTTTGCACTCCTTCATTAATGCAATTTGCATATGAAGCTGTTGTTAATCACTTTTGATCATGTTTTGTGTATTAGCTGCCTCAGTGGCTCTTCTCCCTCAGATGCTCCAGTAGAAAGCAGCAAAATGATGCATCTTCTTGCCAAGTTTCCTTTAGTGAATTGAGGAATTAGGAGTCTAACCTTGAGTAATTAAATATGTTCTATCAGTTCTCTTTTAATGTTAAGTACACTTGGTTGAAAGTGTAGAAGGAAATTGTTCCCATTTGGGGGAGACATTCCTTTAAAAAAAAAAATAATCTATATGTATAAGCTAGGAAAGAATTCCATGATCCAGGGTTGCCTGGGCAGAAGGGAGAGGTGATGGCAGGGCAAGATACAGCAACGCTTGGACCTTTCTTTGCATGACCGGCCTCGAAGATGAGTGTCCCAGGCCTGATCCTGTGCTGCACATGTGTGCAAAGCTGTTGGTGGTGTTTGTGTTTGTGTTTGGGGAGGGAGCACCCTGCTCATAGGCTCAAGGTGCGTCGTCGGTGCTGCTCCTCTTCCAGTTGCCTCATCGCAAGGAAGGGTCTTTCTCTCCTGCCTGCCCGGGCAAGGCGTTAATTGTCCAACTCTTGTTGTGAGCTGGGAGGGGAAACTGGGAGCAGCCTGGCTGGAAGCATGCCCGGCTCCCATAACCTGCCCGGGCATCTGCGCCCGGCCACCGCCGGAGGCCGTCCGCCTCCCTTCCTTCTTGGATTGGCGTTGCCCTTGGGTCCGTGTTGGCTGGCCCTCGTGCCGACGGCACGGTGGCTCTTGTTGCCTTCGCTCCATCCGTTGTTGTGTGTGTCTTTGGTAATTGATGCTCAACTTTGGTTTGAGAGTTTATCACGGGGTAAGAAGATGAATTGGGAGGGTGAAACGGATACCCTGATTAAAGGGACTGCTTAATGAAAGAAAATAAACAGAAGAGGGGAAAAAATGGCCATTCTGGAAGGAACAGAAGTATAATTTTAACCTCGGAGGAGACCTATTGCTCTCCTTCCATGACTTCCACCCATACCACGCTAAAAGCATGGTTCAGTTCAAAGTTGTTAATATTCAGCTGGGAAACAGTATCCAGAACACAAATAAATTATTAAGTGCATGAACTTTTTCGGCAGTAAGATGAACTGATGGGGTCCATCTGCGAGATCCAGGGGCTTTTTATTTGTGTGTGTCGAACGATTCTGCCCTCTCCGACTTCATAGCCTTTGGTCCCTGGCCAAGTGCATGCATAATTGATTCCACACGCGCTATCATTTTCTTGATGTAATTGCTTGAGTAAGATATGATGAAATCTAATGGATAATTTACTATATGAAAATGACCAAAAAAAGGTAAATGCTCGTGGTTTTGTGCCATTTGTGGAGAGGAAGACGCAGGGGTTACCTGCACGGGGAAGGAAAACCCACTTGTACCGTATCCCATGAGCAAAGAATGAGGGTGAACGGCAGGAGTTCGGAGTAAACTCTTTGTAATTAATCAGAGTTTTACAACACAGGTGAAAGGGAAGCACTGGAGTTGGTTGAAAGCCGTGTTTATTTTCTTTTGAGCGATGCTGTATTTGCTTTTCTAATTGCCAGAATGTGGATTTGGGGTTGGGGGGGGGAAGTTTTCTGCACAAAGCAAGGGGTGGTATTTTTAGAACTAAATGTGTCCTGGACTCGCTGCCCTGTGCTACAGATAGTACTCGCTCGGGTGCCTTGCCTGGCAAAAAGACCTTTTCTATTCGAGCTGCTTAAATAATGCACCAGATTAAACCCAACGCATCGGTTTGGCCGGGTGTATTTTTAGACGGTTCAGAAGTGTATAAATACCGAATCCACACAAAATTCCATGTGCATCCAGAGGAAAATATGCCGCTTCACAATTCGACGTTACATTGCGTCTTGTAAGAAATGATTTGTTAATCTCATTTCCTTTCCCAGCCCTGGAATACTGTGTATTCCTTTCTGTAATGTTTTTAAATACTCGTTTGAGGTAACGTATAGACACAAAAACATTCTCTCATTTCTTCTTCCCCCACCCCTCTTTCCCGGTGCTGTTTCCAATGTACTAAAAAGGGGGGGGGGGGGGAGAATATCCAAGGCAAACCCACATAACTGTAGCAAACTGTTTCTGAGCAAGTCATAATAATGAACAACACATGATCTGAAATGTGATCAGCAAACATATACTTATGCCAAGGAATTTTTGCCATTCACATACCAAGGTTCTGTAAATCAGTAAACCGCGGCGGAGGAGCCCCCGGCACGGCAAGGGGAGAAGAAGCAGCAGCAGGATGGGCTGCTCCAGCACAACTGTCGTGTTCACAGAGCAGGGAATGGGAGCAACTTTGCTCTCTTCCACCTTACTCCTCTTCCCTTTGGGTCCTCGCACCAAGATGTAAACCCAGCATTTACAGACCTTTAGAGAAGGGAAAGTGTCTTCAAATGCAGACAAATAAGTAGCAAAGGAATGAAATTTCATTGCCATGTGTTTTTATGGGATTTTGGTGTGTTTTGTTTTTTTTTTTTCCCCTCCCCCCACTATCTTACACAGAACCAAAATGTAAATTACTTTCTGGTCCTAATTGGATTTAATTATTTCTTTAGGAGGGGATGGGTGGGAGGGGGTGGGAATGGCACACAGCTGTCCTAACAAAACAAAGGAGCCAGAAAAACCTCACTTTCCCCCATGTTGGTTAATAAACTGCGTGCAGAGAGGATCTCGGTGCTGGCAATGAGCAAATGGAGTGCTGTGTAGACCCGGGGAAAGAAGGGGTAAGAGCTGTCTGCAGCCCAAAGCATTAGGATGTGCACCTTAAACAGTGATTTGTGGTTCCTTGTTAATTTCTGTAATGCCCTGGTTTTTAGAGCACTCAGCCCGGCCTTTCCCTTGACCTAAATGGTTTGGTCCCATGGCGAGACCCAACCTCAAAACTGGGCTGTGAATCCCACATTGAGGAATGCGCCAGTGTCCCTGCCAGGAGGGACAGGGAGTGGATTTAGATCCCCAGCACTCATGGAGTGTTCCCTGTGCCACTGGGGTGTCCAGGCTGTGCCCCTGCATTGGGGACTTGGCTGATGCAGTGAGATTGGGGTGAGGTGATGCTGGTGGCACATTGCACCGGTGGATCTCAAAGCGCTCCACAAGCTTTAATGAATGTGACCACTCACATGATTTATAGTGCGATTCATTATTGGTATTGGAGGGACTGTATTCTTATTTTGTCATTTGCTGTTAAAATTAATACACTCCATGCTGGCTATAAAAGTGTATTTGCATTTAATTGCAAGTCAGAATGAATTAGTGGATGTGATTTAAACCCCAACTCCCTCCTCAAGAAGAAGACAAAGTCTTCAGTGGGGAAGGGAAAACCAGGCTCTGTGCTGGATTTCTTTGGTGGATATGGGGATGGAGACAGGAGTCAGGGAGAGGAGGAGGGGGCAGGCGGGGGCTCAGCTCTTTTTTAATCCTTGAGGTTGCTTTCAGCATGAAATGCTTTTGCCAGGAGGGGCTTAGGCAAAGTGGTCAAGCACATCTGCTCCTGGGAAGGTAGGGAAGAAAAGAGGTTACCAGTAATAGGGCAGCAGCACAAAGAGAAAATTGTACACTGGAAGCATTAGTCTCCTCCGCGGTGGTGTGGCCAGACTGGTTTAGCAGACAGGATGATAGATTGCTTTGTCAAGGGTCCCAGGGTGTGCCCTGAACTTGGAGCACTTTGTTTATCTTGAATAGAAAGGGAAAAGCACAGACATAATCGATGTCTAGTTTTTTTTTTTAGGAGGGAGGAAGAGGTAGAGGAGGGAGCAGAGAGAAAGGGAGGGGGGTGATGATGGGGGGAGGCCCTGGCTGTGGCTCTCCATTAACAGATGAACTTGGCTGAAGTCCAGAGTTTGATGAGAGTGTCACAGCCCCGGAGCCCGCCAGCCTTTTCAATCATTTCCCTCTCCTTTTTAATACCTGCTGACTGTACATCAAATGCTCCCAGGTCTTTTGGCTAAAGGCAAGAAACGGGGAGGGGGTTGTGGCGGGGAGAAAGGCACAGCTCCCTTTTCTCCCTCTGAACCAGTTGAGACCAGTCCCTTGGCCACGCACGCAGGTTCTATCATCTTTCCTGGCTCGCTGTTGGGAAAAAGGAGTTGTCGCTGTGCCAGTAACCTGAGGGCTCAGGACAGAAAAAAAAGGGGGGGGGGGGGGGTTAGTTGGTGTTCTGAGAGGCAAATTAAACCCTGAGAGAGTGTGGTGGGAGAGCAGGAGGGGAGTGTGAGGTTTCTTAGCTAGCAGGAGTTAAATCCAGGGGTACAAAGCAATGCGGGGAGGGCAAACGTGAGCTTGGGAACCACAGCACCTTCCCATGGTGGCTCCTACCTATTGAAGTAACTTTAGGAGACCAAAGCCAGATTGGTGTCCTAATGCAGAGCTGTGTTTGGGGTAAAGGTGGCTGCAATTCAGCCTTTACACGGCCGTCACAACGCATGGCATCAGGGTGCTTCCTTGTAACATCAGGATGGTGAGAATAAAGGCAGATCTGAGCTCTTGACTGGGTTATTCTGGCTTATTGTTCACATTACGTGCTTTGCAAGAGGTGGATTTGGCAGGGGTGTAGGAAAGGGGCTGTGGTGGATGCTACCTGGAGTGGGAGCTTCCCAAGGGGTAGTGGCTGGGGTGTAGGTGGCCCCAGCCATGCTCTGGATCCAGGGTTGTTTTGAGGTTTTATCCGGTTCCTGATTGTGCTGTTTCTGACAGTTGTGCAGCTACTTACCAGTCCTGGCAGGAGGCTGAGCCTCTAACATCCTGACATCTTTGCTTTTTAACAGGCCAGTCTCATCGTGCTGGAACAAACAGCAGCTTAACTGCGTTTCACTCGAGCTGATTTGAATAACGTGTGCTCTGGTCAAACAAGAAACTCCTCAAAGGAAGATCTCGGCTCCTTGTTTTCCATCCTCCTGGCACCACGTGGCCTTCTAAAGGCACAGAAAGGGCACAGTTGGGGAAACACAGGCTTTTCCTGCTGCAAAGGGTGGCATTGTCGGAGACGCAGAGGGTAGGGAGGAGCAGGTCACCTGCCCATTCTGTGCCTTCCCATGGGTTCTCAGCATCATGCCTTGCAGGGAATTAGGTGGTTTGCTTCATGCATGTGCGTCTGTCTTATAGTTATCCCTGCTGGAAAGGGGATGGCTTTTGCTGGCCACCTTGCTCCATGTGGGGCATCTGGGTTGTGAGCCCTTGTTTTTAAAGGGGCTCCTCCTGTTTCCTCATGTTTTTGTTTCCTCACCTTCCCATTTTTACCAGCAGCTGATGATGTGCAGCACAGCTCTGCTCTGTGGGAGGACAGCACAAAAGCTGGGAAGAGGCTGTGGGATATGGATGTGTTGGGTGCCAGGGCTTTGGGTCTCGAAATCTCCTTCCTCAAGCTGGTTCTTCCCTTGCACTCGCATTGTGTGTCAAACCATAACTGGTATCATAGAATCATGGAATAGTTTGGGTTGTAAGGAGCCTTCAGAGGTTTGATTGGGATCTTCTGTGGTTTGATTGGGATCTTCAGTGGTTTGATTGGGATCTTCAGTGCTGTGATTGGGACCTGCAATGGTTTGACTGGGACCTTCTCAGTGACTTGGCACCCCTGTATCTTTTCCCAGGCAATTGCCTACGCACATGCCCAGCTCCCCTGTGTAATGCCTGCACAGGATTCCCTGTTATCTACTGATCAAGGTGTTTACCTCTATAGCATCCATTATGTGAGTGCCTCGGAGATGTTAATGAGTACACCCTCGCAGTGCCAGGGTGAGGTAGGGAACTACTGTTTCAGGGCACAGCACTGGTGGTGTGAGCAGAGTGGAGATGGGAGCCTGGTGCCATCCCTGCCGCAGGGGAGGCTCTTCCTCTGCCTGCTCTTCCTCTGTGCTGGTGAATGGGGAAGCTGGGAAGTGAAGCAAAGGCATGGTTGTGTCTCCAGACCTTTTTCTCTGTGAGGGGTCCACCTCACTTCTTTGGCTACTTCATCTCGCCCTGTGGAAGCACTTTATTTGGGGATGTGCGCTTGGCTTTGGGGGACATTCACCCTGGATGCCTTCAGGGAGGTAACAGGCTCCTCCATTTGGGTAAATGGTGATGGAGATAGGTTGTATGTCCAAGAGACAAGGCGGGTGACCTTTAGGTCAAGTACCTGTGTCTGGAGAGCCTGTGATAAATATTGTACAGTGAGAACAATGGGGCTGTAATGGAGCTGCCACCAAAAAGGCAGCAGGCGAGGAGGCTGCCGGGGGAGCGGTGGAGTATTTCTACTTCAACCTGATTGAAACGTCGACTGAAAAATCAATGCTGTTGACTAGTGATAATTCACTGTTCTCTCGGTGCTAAGGAGCCGGGCGTGTAGGGATGCGCTCCGGGATGAGCACCGGGATGAGCGGTCCGGGTGCGGTGCCGAGTCAGATGCGTTATAGGTCAGCCCTTTATTTGTTTCATCACGACTTTTACACAGTTGTCATGTAATTTATGGCTGCTTTCACGTTGTCAAACATTTTCATTGCGGCTTCTTCTTCACACGCTCCTGACACAAACACGGCTGCTTTAAAGACACTGTATTGTTTCCTAATCTGAGAGGAGGACTATAAAACATCAAATTACACTATCTTCAGGCTAATCTAAATGCACTACAGATTGAAATCAGAGCTCATTTGTCCCTGATGCAAATTATTAAGTTCTAATTATAAATATCCATTTAATTACCCCATACATTTTTATTCTGCAGACCTTCTCAGCAATTCTGTCCGAGATACAGTAGATGTATAGGAGAAAATCTGCAGTAATTAATGTGCATTTCCTAAATAATAAAGAACAAACACGAGCCACTTTGTTCATGGATGACATATCCTCGGCGCACACATTTTTAGCTACCCGTGTCGCGACGTCAGACTCTGAATGCTAATTCAAAAACAAATGGAAAAGACAAAAAGGAAAAGTTTGGGGGGTTCATTTCCCTTCCCTGGGTGTGGGGAGAGCTGGGTCCTTCAGCACCTTGTGCCTTCCCTATGCGAGGGATAAAGGTGGCTTGGGGGAACTTGGCGTTGAGTCCCCTGTCCCTGTTTTGGGGAAGTGCTGGTCCTGAAGGTTCCTTGTACTGGAAGCCCCCCAATTCAGCTGCATCTTGCAGTAAATTTGCAACTTTCTGCATTAACATTTTGGTTTCATGCCCAACAATAGGTCACAAAAGCCGGTCTTGAGCAGCAGTAGGGTGCCTGTGGTCCTCTCCCTGCTTCTGTGCTCATGCCAAACCCAAGGGCAGAGGATGGACATGAATGAAAATCATCTTCTGGGGCAGATCCTACTCGGAGTAACCCCAGGCATAAATCTCAAGCAATTTCCCTGCAGCCAGGGGAGTCACTTGGGTAGGCACAGCAGCGTAAAAGAGCCTGGGATCAACCCGGTATGGTTATTTATGTCCAGATTAAGGGAGAGCATCATCTAACAGCCACTGCAGTCTAGGAAAAACCTCAGTGTGACAGGCATCGACTCAATCCCGGATGCAAGTGATGTCTGTCAGTATCAGGTGTGTATATCCATATACATATATGGGGTAAAAATCTGACTGCATGGCGGTTAATGTGAGCATTACCACAGGCTTCATTGCACTCTGCGTTTATACCCATATTTGCATCTGCTTTCTGGGTGACAGAGTAGGCTTTCTGGAAAGGATACTTGTTATGGTATCAGTAATTATAAGCAAAAATTAGCTTTGATTTTTCCTCAGACGTAGATTCCACTAAAGCTCCATTCATTTTGTCAGCTAAGAAGATGAGGGGCTGCGGCAGTGTCCTTAATCCCAAGTTACTTTGTCTTTACTCATTGTATTAATTCCACCTCAAACTTTGTCCTAGAGTCACAAGGCACTAGGAAGAAAATCATGAAAGTGTAAAAAGTGCTGGTATAGGAGCCCAAGGACCTTGATAAAAAGAAACCAAACAAAAACCAAGCCTGATTTCCTAAGTAAAAGAATAATTACCTTGGCTTTTCAAGCAGCAGTATATATTCTGGAGTGATCAGCCTGTCTTTTTGTTTTTTCTTCCCTGAATCAGTTACTGCACTGCTTTGAAACATGGTTTTTATTGTCATTCCCCTGTAGTGCTGTCACCATACAGATAATACTGTGTCTTGTCATATCTCTTAAGCAGAAACTTAAACTACAGCCTAATGTAGCAGCTGAATGGTGAGCAAGGTTGTGAGGGCTTTAATTCATGCATGATCTGCTGTTACCTGAGCAGTTGAGTATGCCTTTTCTCCCATGTAGTTATTGTCTTTAGTAGGAAGTAAACTACATATCCCATCACCCATACTGGCATTTCACAGCTCAGTAGTCTAAATCTACTCTTATTACTACTATTATTATTATAATATCCTACAAATGCATCGGTCGCTGTATTGCTAATGTATGATGGGGTGCTCCGGCTTGGACAGGCTCGGCTCGCTAATGGGGTCACTCATGTCAGGGTGTGATGTATGGATTGTGTTTACTGTGGCATGTTTTGTTTGGGAGCAAGGCTGTGGGAGCGGGGCACATGATGAATGAAGATACTTCATGGTCCCATGCTTGTCCCTGTAGTCACAAGTCTCCAATGTAATAAACAGCTTCTTGTGACTGGTCTGGTGGAAGGTGTCTGTGGGAGACAGTTGGAATTAGATGATCTTTAAGGTCCCTTCCAACCCAATCCAGTCTGGGATTCTGTGTGGCTCTGTGATGGAGAGGTATTTATGTGCTC
>JBCJKH010034604.1:0-25031 GCA_039877255.1 Loriculus beryllinus
TTGTGTCTCCCTCTTTCACATATATATAAATAAATGTCTGTCTCTGTGTCCTGTTAACTATCTGTGTAGCTTGCTTCAAGTACTGCATTGGTCATGGATCCAGATATACTGTCTGCAGTTGGCAACACTTAACCTCTTTCAAAGACAGGAGTTGAGACCCAATTTTGCATGTGATTTTAATTGAAGTATAAAATAATTTAAGTATGATTTGACTTGGTGTCCATGCAGAGAGTGCAGGATTTCTGTGCTGAGTGGTATGGAGAACATAATGAAGCCTATGCAAGTCACTGCCTGAACAAACCAGTGATAACAGCTAAGCACTGAAATGTTAACGCTGTACTGACCTATGAAACATATTCTTGAAGTCGCCAAAGCTGCTGCTGAGAGCCAGTTCTCCTCTCCCAGATGGTTTTGTATTCTGAGGTCACTGTCTTCCCCAGTGCTTCAGCTTCTTTCACCTAGAAAGTTCTGGGATAGTCTCACTGTTGCTTTTAGTCAGCCTTCACAAATGCTACTGCTCAGAATCAGCAGTAGATTCTGGTCTGTGTGGTGACTTACAGTGTATGCGCAGCACTGGTGGAAACAGTTTGTAGCATGGTACTTTGACACAATCTATAAAGTATTCCTCGTTTTTGTTAATGCTGAGCAGCTGTGCACTCAGCTGAATTTCTGTCAGTCCCTAGCGAAAGTTTCCTGTTGGATTTTGAAGCTTTGATTGGAAAATGTGCCTTCCAAATAGCTGCCACTCAAAGGCTTTTGGCAAAATCTCAGCCATCTCTTGAGTGTCATTAGACTCCACCACATAAATTGATCCTGAAGCCAATTTATCTTCTACAACATCCTGCCATTTTAATGTTTGCTTGTGGCTGCCTGAGTTCCTGCCTCCAAGTTTGATTTCACTGTTACATTCTTCTAATCAGACAAAAAGTCATTTTTGGTTCAGGAACAGCCAAAGAACTTGCAGAAAAAAATCCTGATGAGGTCATCAGAGTTCATCTGAATGAAGGTAAGAGCCTCCCAAAGGCATCTTTAACACAGATTTAATGTCTAATTCTATGACTAAGAATGCTGGGGGGAGGTTGGACCACCATCAAACAAATGGAATGAGGAAGAGAGGGGTTAACTTGTCCGAAGTTAGTACTGATTGACACCTACAAATTGATTAACCCATGTTTCAAGCAGTCTTCTGTGATGTTTTTACATCCTAATTAATGTTATTTCTCTGCAATAAAGTGCAGAAGCTTTTACAATCCACTGCTGTGTGTACCTGTCTCCTCACAGGCGGTGGAAATTGAAATTATATAGCCTCCATCCTTGGAGGTTTCCAAGATCAGGCGGGATAAGAACCTGAGTAACCTGGTCTGACCTCATAGCTGACCCTGCTTTGAGCAGGATGCTAGACCGGGTGACTTCCTGAGGTCCCTTCCAACCTGAATTACCCCATGAT
Organism: Loriculus beryllinus; assembly: GCA_039877255.1. Lineage (NCBI taxonomy): Eukaryota > Metazoa > Chordata > Aves > Psittaciformes > Psittacidae > Loriculus > Loriculus beryllinus. The sequence continues at coordinate 1,448 of JBCJKH010034604.1, forward strand.
CCTATAGCAAGTTTCATCTTTTCCAAACACTCACCTTGGTATTAAATAAATTTTTGTAGTTGTTTTAGAGTTGAATATTTAAGCAATGATTAAAAAAAAATGGGTTTGTAACACAAAGGAATAAAGTTATTGCTGAAAGTACCTGAATTATGGGTGCCTTTTTTTTGGCTTCATTACACACCTATTTCTAAGCCTTTCTGGCAATACACTGTTTAGCAGCAGTGAAAGCTTCATGGTCATGCTTTGACTTTTTCCCTTAAAGCTCTCAAAATCATTATGTGCCTTGAACCAAGAATATGGAAGGAAGACAGTTGGGCTGGGAGTGGTGCTCAGAATAGGAGATAGGAGAAATCCTATCTGTAATTACATGAGCGACTTCTTAAGAGTAATAAAACAATTTAACCAAATCTCCAAACAGAAGTCTAAAGTGAAGATTTAGATGTATTCCACTAATTTGCTTCTGTTCTTCCTCCTAAAGTCTCAAATGCCACAGCATGGCAGTGTTACACGCTTTTTCTCTTGGAATTAAGCTTGTACTGTGTATTAAACCCTGCTGTCAGTCTGTATGTTTTGATGTGCTGCTTATTTGTGCCTGTGTTTTGCAGCTGTTCTGTTTTATAGAGGTTCAATAGTGCATTCTGCTGTCACTGAAAGTAAGCAAACTAGAATGTCAGAGTTCTCCAAGTGTTCCCAGTCACTAGTTAGTGACTTCTCAGAGTTGTGTAGGATTATTTGGAGGTTTTGGTTTTATTTTGCTGGACAGATTATTCTGTGCCCTTTAGTATAAGAACCCTGAAACAGATGCTGTGACTGAGGTACAGCAGTTGTCTAGAGGGGTTTATGTACCCATTTTAAGTTAATAGTCCTAAATTATTAGAGGAGAGGAAAGCCAGGAACCCAACCATCCCTGTCCTTTGAAATTGGTTCGCTGGCTTTAAATACTTAATTTCTTTCTGTTTGAGCAGCAGAGATTTCTTTTCTTTGTACTTTGTACTGCTGTTTGCTCATCATCTCCCAAAGCTGAATTAGTGGAGCGTTAAAGCACTCCTCCAAACTTCCTAGTAAACACCATCAGCATTTCCCACTTTCTCCTTTCTATTTAGTGATGATAGGATGATTAATGTAGAGAGCTGTATGTCAGGATGGGCGTTGTATTGCTTCTTGTAACTTCCCCGGTTGTTGTCTGTATCTCCATAGGTGCCTGATCTCTACCAGCTAACATAGCCCTGAATGGAGGCATAGCCAGGCCTGTGGGACACTTCAGGATGTATCTTCAACTTGCAGCTGACAAAGGGAAGTTCCAATTTGAGAAAGCACCTCAAGCTTTTTATTGGCCTGCAAAAGTCAAGTATACTGCAAAGTGTGAATGCTGCTCAGGTCCACCTCCTCCTCATGGGGAAGTGCATATTTCTTTGTTTCAGAAGGCTTCTTGCTCCAGAAGACTCCATGAGGTAGAAGACGTTCTGAATTAGTCCAAAGCCAATGAGGCCATAAGAAGTAATCCCAGAGATCTGGGGAACTGAAATAATTGAGGGCTTTTTGGAGGGATGGGGATTATTTGCCCTGAAACAGAAATTCAAACATGCTATTTTAAGCTTAAGCAAAAAATAAAACTGTGTATGTCTTAACTTGTAAAATTGAATGTGCATACACATTATGAATTCTCCATCTAGTATTATATTCCTAGATCTGTGTGTGTCTAAATACTTATGTATATGGATCAGTACGTGTGTGTATATATACACACGCAAACTCAAGAAGTAGGTTACTGAAATCCAGCAGAAAAGCTAAATAGAAACATGAAGTTGTTTTTTCAGTTTCAGCTGCTTTGATGGTTTCACATCTTTAATATTGTATTGACAAGGCACTCACCACTGGGTGGCATGTCTGACTTGGTGTGTCTTAGGAAGTGGGGTGGGGCCCAAGGAGTGTGTCCTACTATGACTTTGACAAAGAATGTCGAATGTGAGGTTTGTCCTGGCTGTGAGAATTGCAGACGGAGAGATCTGAACGAAAATAAATGAATATATCAAGCCCCTAGTAAATATCCTCTCAGAAAGGAGTCTTTCTCATGCCCTTAACTCAGGTGAAGTATATGATGATCAGGGAGAACTTGCTGAAGTTCCGCTTTCCAGCTGAAGACGCCTGGAGACAGCCTTACTTGAATGCTAAAGAGAAAACTCAGAAGTCACCGTCTCTACCAGGAGATCATCAGGATTCATTCCAGGACTGGAATTTCATGTTTTGGCTGTGGGATTCCCATCTCTTCGTTCTGGATGTGAAGACCTAGCAAGGGCCTGGTCTCAGAGCGGGCTGAGCTAGTAGAGAATCCTGCAGGATGTCCTGGCTTTGGCATGGCCTTCACCGTTGTGCCGTGCTCCTGGAGTGCATGCATATATGCACACTTGTGTTGCCTTTCTTTTCTGTGCTGGCAGCTGTTGAATGTTGTTTTCTTATGTTTAAGAAATATATATTAAAGTGCCAAATAAACGCTTAAGTGTCTGGAATTGTCTGCTGCCTGCCCTTGGCCTCTCTTCCGTTCTGTGGGTCAGTAGCTGTGTGTGTCTTTGTATCCTTTGGAGTTCAGGAGGATTCACAACAACAAGAGGAACTGTATCAAAGACTAGATGGCAGAGTAATTATTTCTGAACATCTGGTTTTGTGGTCCTAGGCAACCTGTAACAAAGAGCAGCTTAGAAATTTCACAAACACATGGAGGTTGCTGTTGCCAAACTGTACATTAAGCACAAAGACTTACACCTTGGTGGTGGTCTGTTTTCCACATATTCCACACCTAGAAACTAAGGAGACTAACTCCTGCTGACAAAGAGCTCACTGCATCTACTTCTCTTGCCAGTGAATGAAATGAGGCAGTGGTTTTGTGAAAAAGACTGCACGTTTTAATTGCTTTGTAGCTGAAGTGCTCAGTTTCCTCCTGGAGCTGCTTCACTTAAGCCAGCTGCACTTGCAGCATTTATCTATAGAAACCATTCATTCTTGTTTCAAGGAAAGCATACAGTAGTAAATGACATTTAGTTCAAATCAGTCCCTTTTGTGGCAGGACTTACTTGGTCTTCTTGGATGGCCTAAGCTATACTAAGCTGAATAAATTCTGTGTACAAGGAGTCAATTTTGGTTTGGAGTTATTGTTTCTATGTCATTAATTTTTCTAAGTCATGTTTTCCTATCCTGTCCTCCTGAATTAGCTTGCTACTGCAAGTTAAGCTCTTACTCTTCTGCTTATCTCTTAAGAAACCCATATATGTATACATACATGCATCCCCTTACCATACAGATTTTTTTTCCTCATTAAGAATGGAAGATGCTCACCAGGTTTCATAACGCTCCATTGCTTGTTGGCTGGCGTGTGTGGTTTTAGTTGAAGTGAATGAGTCTCAGCACTATTATTCCTGCCTTTTGTGCCAAGGTTTGCAGCATGAGAGGACTCAGTTTTCTGATGTTTGTGTTTAATCTAGGAGGTTGTTTCGGGGTACATTAGGAACCTGTTACAAACATGCAAACTTTGGATTACAGGAAGCATCCTAACAAAATCGGAACCGGTAGCAGCTCCAGCACTTGAATTTTCATAATTACCCTGCACAATGCCAGAGTAATGGCATGTGATTTCTCAAAGGACTTTCTGTGGCACAGCATAGAGGCTGGTCTAGTTACTCTAACTTTATTTAGCGTGTTTTCGTCCTTCTGCAATCAAAGACTAGACTTAGGAGATGGGTCTGAGGCTTGAGCTGTTCTTGGAGTTAAATCCTAACCAATGAAGTGATGGCTGCCTTGAGCATACCTCTGGCTTGCTTTAGTCTCAAGATTTGCCACTTGGCCTCCAGGCAGTTACTATTCCTTTCGTATTCTGGTAATACTCTGCAACCCTTGTACATACCCGTGTTACCTGGATAACTAGACAGAACTGCAGCATAGTAGCCTATTTAATCCTTGGAAGTGTAATGGATTGCACTGGATTGCTTAGTATCTTGATGCAGAAATCTATCATTCCTCTATACTTAGAAACAGGATTGCTTTAGCTTTTCTGTAACTTATGCACAGATATTATCACCTGTTGGTTTGGTTTGTGCTTTATGAAGCCACAAAAGGAAAACTGAAGGGTAGAGCTTAAAGTTAGTCAGCAAAACACTGGCTCCCTCAGAGCTCTGTGAATCTTACCCAATCTGCCTTTCCTCCTTATTGGATTAAATGGAGCTTGGAACTGAAATGGCTTTTTCTCTAGCCATCTGCCTTTGCAGGCTGCCCTGGCACACAAGGAGCTTGAATGTGAATTAGCAAAGAAATAGCCAATGTCTGCTTAAAGACAACACCTCCTTAAGCTCTGCCAAAAATAGGAACATGAATCATTCTTATTCTCTTATTCATTGACATCCTTCAGACCCCTGTATTTTGTAGGCTGTGGTACCAAAAAGAAAGATAATTCTGACTTAGCTCAATAATTCTATTTTTAGCTCAATGGAAATTGTTCAACCCCATAGATGCTTTCTGGATGGAGGCCTCCAGCCTTATGAAATGATTTCTGGTTTTGCATTCACATAGCTTTTGGTGTCTACAGTGCTTAGAAGTAAGGAAAGTGGTGACCTGTAAATCAGCATGCATTTCTTAAGCAGCCAGGAGATTAGGAAAGTAACGTACAAATACTCTCTTTTTACGCGACTAGACTGTGTTATTAATTGCAGCTTTTCTAAGCCAAAGCTTGAGTAATTATATTCAAAGTCTACCTGAGAGCTACTGGGTAAGTACAGTGTCAGTGCTAAGCAGTGTCGGCCTGATCTGTAAAATGTGTGGTATGACTAGAAGCAGCAGTTACACTGGATGATTACATCTGCTGTTTAACACAGCTGTGGTCTTCCATGTACTAACTTCTTTGAGCACCTAATCTTGACTTCGAATTTTCTTTTCAATAGAGTAACTTAATAATCCTTCCTGTTAAAATAAGAACCTTATTGCTATTTTGAGTTTGTCTCTCTTCATTCCAGACATTGAGTGTTGGTATTCTTGTGTTTGCTCGGACGAAGCACTTAACGCTTTTATTCCCCTGTATAGCTGCCTAAGGATTGTGATCAAGGGTTTATATGTTTAGCAGATGCTCTTGTTGATAAGCTGTAAGAGTTGAGTTGCCAAAGTTTTTCATTATAAAGTAGGTTTTCTGGTTTAATTTTTATGGCTCTTACCTGAACCTGTCGTTATTTTATTCTCAATGGTGGCACTTAAACTGGTAACAATCACTCCACCAGTGGCCACACCAACTGAAAACGCAGAGTGTAAAATAACATCTTTCTCTTCTGTTACTTTCCTCGTTACACATCGAGGACCACAGTAGCCCCTTGGCCCCTGTGCTGTATTGAAAGCCCATCTTCAGGTAATTATTGATCACTCACAAATCTCATCAAGTTTTTTTTGTCTGTGATAATTCTCCATCCTGTTTGAGGGTGGGGAATGGAGTTGATATAGTTAACAACGCAGGAAAGTTTGTTAGACTCAGTGATTTCATGTTTGCCAGGTACTGCAAGGAAAGAACATGAACCTTCTAATGAGTGGTCCATGTTCTGGGCATTACAGTAAAAGGTGTGCATTGTTGGATGTGCCGTACCACACATGTAAATACCTTTAATCTCTGCTTGCGCTCCTGTTGCCCCTGACTTTGATCTGGTTTCTACTTTGCAGGCTGGTAGCTGAAGAGGTAGAATCTCTAGAGGCAGATACAAGCAACCGGTGGCAAGGAGTCTGCATTAGCAGAGCATCTCCCACACCATCAGAATCTGCAGCCACTGTGAAGTCACTGATAAAATCATTTGACTTGGGATGCTCAGGTATTTGAACACTGTATTTTGTAGTAAAAAACATTTCTAACAGCAAGCAGGTAATTTTTGCTTTTTTGCGCTGCTCTTTAATGGATATTTTCTGTCAGTGCGTGCTACTGTCTGTGGCATATCACTACATCAGTGGTTCCTTGTTCTGATGAGAGAGACATAGTTGGTTTTAAAATGCAGATGTTTCCATGTTTTTTCCTTGCAGGTAGCACTGGACAAAATATCACAGTTCACAAAGTCCCCAGGAGCCCTTTAAGTGGAATTCCAGTGAGGACAGCCCCAGCAGCTGCTGTTTCCCCCATGCAGGTACAAGGAGCTCTTTGCATCCTCAGTTTTAAAATGCAGTGTTTGCTGCAGCATGACATAGCTTCAGCATGCCAATATGCATATGTTGACAAGGGGAAAGGGAAACTCATCTGTGTATTTGCTGTGAAACATCAAATGCTGTAGTGCTACGAACAAAAAGGATCAAAGTGAGTTTATCTTTGCCTTCAGCTTAGAGTCTCAGTGGATGGTTGTGAACTCTTTGGAATACAATTCTGAACTTTAGTCACTGTTGACCAGAAAAATAGGTGTTGCTTGTTGGGAGTGAGTTACCAGAAACATCAGACTAAACTACGTAGCTGGTGTGTAACCCAAGAGATGTGGGGTAATAAGTTTTTAAGATGTATGTAATATGTTCCCAGCTATCCAGTGTTGAATGAAGAGCTCTTACAGTTGGGGGTTTTTGCCTACTGAATCACAACTCTCTGGAATATTGGACTTCTTATGTCACTACACCAGCTTCTGTTAGCAATTATCAAACCTGTGGTGCAATGTTATTGGAAATAGTGTTTTTGTGAACAATAGAGAAGCAAATGCACTGTGCTTCCCAATTCCTATATATGCTAAAGATAGCATGCAATCAGCCTGCTAACCTTTCTAGGCTAGAGAAGCCATTATATGTTTTCTGACTAGGTAGTCAGATGTTCCTCTCTCACTCCGAGTAAAAGACAGTTGTGAGACTAAAGTGTTTAGGTGAGTGTTCTGAATTCAAATGACTTTGAAAGGCTACTTAACAAATGTGTGAGCACATTTCCTTTGAAGAATCCGCAAAGGAAGTTAAAAGAATGGGATTAAACAGAGGTCTGCAAACCTTCTGCTAATGCCTGGCTTGAGGAAGTGCTAATGCTGAAAACTGGTGTTGGGGCTTCAGAGGGAAGAATCCTTCTGACTTATGACTTGAGGTGCTGGGGACAGAGGCAGGGTTAGAAACAGCCATTTTTATTTTGGGTTTGTGACAATGGATTATGTTTGGCAAAAGGAAAATATGATACAAATGGGAACGTGAAATAATTTAGGAGCAAACGTGTTACCAGCTAAAAATATTGTCCCTTTGTTAATTTATTTTTCACAACCATTTATGCAGCTCTAGGTACAGCTGATACCTTGTTGAAGGGTTTCTGTATCCCTCCACCTGCTTTGTGATCTTGAGGTAGCAGAAACATCTCTTCTTTCTGCTTGCCCATTTAAACATGATATCTGGTATTCTTCTAATTATCTTTTGTACATTTCTTTCACAGAGACATTCTGTTTATAATAATGCCAAGCCAGTCAACAAAGGTGTTGCCAAACATGCAGAACTGTCAGACCTTGCTCTTGCAGGTAGGTTGCAGTAAACATAAAAACGTTGACTCTTTTTACCAGTGAAAGCTTGCCATTAACTGCTGGGCTCTGCCTGGGCCATTGTTCCTCTTCTTATATGGTCAAAGGAAACGAAGTGTCTTCAGAGTCTTTGTTTCAGAGAGCTTATTAATTTTGTTGTGCTTCCATTCCCATCTTGATCATAGCCTTAGAAACCTAAAAAATAGCTGATTTATAATGGCTTGCCAACATAAACTTGTCGTCTTTATTCCAAAGTGTCCGTGGCACCTCTCTAATCCATGCTGTGGAACTGGAGAGGATTGGATTTTGTTCAACATGTATGTGTCTGGAACAAGGCCAAAGCACTGTCTTTTGAGGGTTTATTTGTTTTTAAATTGAGTTTCATTTCAAATACATCAAACACTGCAGATACCGATGTGACTGGTTTAGGAGCAGTCATATTTGGGCTTGAAATAGTTTGTTTTGAGAGTTCTCAAAAGATACGTTTGTTTTTATTTCACACTTTGCTTTTGTTCTCTTATCATTTAATATTCTCTTCTAGCAGTGTATGTTTCCCATTTTCTCTAGGGCCCTTTATTTTGATTATCTAGTCCTGAATGTAGTTGTTGCGTTGGAATCAAAGCTAGTAACAGCAGATTATTGTATTTTTAAGGACAGCTGAAATACATTCCTGTAGTGAAACCTCAGTGAAACTGCTGGGGAGGACAAAAAAAGTCATCAGTCACAACTTCTTCATTGGTAGACTGGATTTTCTGCAATAGTTTGCTCTTACAGGCAAGAAATTAGAACCTGTCTTTATTTTTAGGCTCTTCAGTTAATCTGCTAAGCTTTTCCACATCGTTCAAAGCTGAAGAAGTAGTGGGTCTGAACAGCAAAACGAGTTATAGGGTAGATGGCAGCATAAATAAGTAACATCTTTTCTATGCTACTGGCTTCTCCTGAAGGAATAAATGCTAAGCAAGCAGAAGTTATCAGTGGGGTAGACAGAGTTTACTTACTTGTATCAGTTGGTTTCCAGTAAATGACTTGCATAAGAGTATGCAATAATTCTAAACAGAACTTAAGACCTTTTTAATCTCTATGAGTTTACTGTAGAGTGAAGTAATCTATCAACTGTGTAATGTAATGCCAGTCCTTAATAATAAACGTCCCACTTCAGGCCATGGATAATTACTGTTACTACCCAAAGACAATTGTTCTGTGAAAATCTATTGAATATGGATTCAACAAGTTGAAGAAAATCTATTGAATATGGATTCAACAAGAAAATCTATTGAATATGGATTCCATCTAACAAGTTCCTGTATTTACAGCTTCTCTTTGTACCTGGGTTTAATTTAGTTCCAATAATCCATAGCAAAGGCTTATTCACTATAAAGCTGTAATAGCTCTGGTTCCAATCTAAATACTTCTAGAAGGCAGTTGATCCAAGCCCTATGCAAACAACACTGAATTAAAAAATATCCCCAGGGAAATTCAGAGTGAAGTAGTCTCCATAATAATAATCTTCTGGCTGATTCCATCTGAGCAGTACCACAGTAGGGTTCTGTGATGTCCTTAATATGACCCAAATGTTACATCCTTAGAGAGTGTTTACTTTGTGGAGAGAGCTGATCTTTGCATATGATCTTTTTGTTTAGAATCAGAAGTTTACTGGGTCTGTCTTGGGGTACCTAAAATAAGTCAAAGGAAGGATACTGAAGTAAGACTCAAAGTACAAAGCTGGATACTGTTAACTTGCACCACTTCAGGCACTACTGTATAATTCAAGCCAGTAACTGCAAAGGTCCTTTAAATACTGCAAATATAGTGTTAACAGAATGGAATTTTCCTTATGTTACATATTTCACATGCAATTATTATCCTGTTTCTCATTCCAAATGACTCCTAATATGCTTCCTCCTTCATCTTTTCTTTCCATCTAGGTGATACCAATATTCTTTACACCTCTCTGGGATCCTTCCTTCTCCTTCCTTTTTCTGTACCACGTGTGAACACATTCTGAATGATTGGCACAGCACTTCCTGATTAGACCATGCCATTATCCAGTCCAATTATGTTAATGGCAATTTAACAGTGCCCCTTTTTTGCTATTCTTATAAGCTAGCAAGAAACCTACATTCCTCTTCATAGCATTCACATTTTGTTTAGTGATATGCCTTTTGCACTAGATCTGTTTCTCTCAGCAGAATTTGCTTAAGTTTGAAACAGTCCCAAGAATCATTCATTGGTTGCCTGTTAGACTTGTGTGACTACTTAAATTTGAGGCAATTCCCCGTAAATCCAGCATAATGAGGAGCTACAAGAGTCATACATTTGGAATATATAGTGGAAAACCAACACAAAGTATGTTGTGTGCCATTTCTTGTTGGCTGTGGGTTCATGAAGCACACAAAGAAGAGACAGTGAGTGGAAGGAGGGAAGACTTTGACTGGGATATATGCAGTTCAGTGCAAAGCTCTGCCAACAGCCAAGCTGGGATGATTTCTGTCCTCTGGACTTAATAGATGGGAATTTATCAGCCCTGTATGCTGTGGAGAAAAGGTGCAAAATGCCTATAGCTCACAGCAGCTGCACATGCTTACAAAACTCAGGAGGCAAAACTAGGGCAGCTGCATGCCTGTTTGAAGGATGTGTTTATCTGGCACCTGCTGATACACACACCCCACTCACTGCTGAAAAGCAATTAAGGGCTGATTCACTGATAGACACCTTTGCTGAAGGTGAGATAAGAAGGAATTCACACCTCTAGGTGATAGGGCATTAACTGATAATGAACATCAGGAGGGAACTGAAAAGGAGAACAAATGGTGTTTTACAATCAGTTAATTTCTGATAACAACTCATAATGTGCTGGCATAGATCTGGCCTTGTTGACAGTTTGTCTACAGAAAGGAAGCAGCCAGCTTTCCCTGTGTAACACATCACTGTACCTCATGAATGATGTGAATCAGGAGATAATTTGCTTTCTGTGATCTCTTTAGCTTCTCTTAAAAAACCTATTGGATTCTCTGGCTACTAATTTTGTTGATTTTTATACATATACACACACTTGTATAAATACATATAATTTAAATTGTTACATAAAAATATGTAATATATGTAATAAAAATATAGATGCATCAGCTGTGAATATATTGAGACTTTCCAAAATCCTGTCAGATAGAATGCCAAGCATCATATGATAACAACTGCCTCTTGCTGCTGCCTGGAGCTGGGTTGTGTTCAGGAGACAAGAGCCTTTCTTATTACAAATGATTAATGGCAGAAAATGAATTTTTGTACTAGGGCTGGCCAGTCATCTGCTGAAGATATCTGGTGATCAGCTTTTGAACATTGAAGACTGTAGATTTTGGTATTTCCCCTCATTCACCTGAGGCCCCTACCCCCCAGCAGGAGTATCAATCACAGGAAACCAGGCAGTCTGTACTGTTGAAATCATCAAAGCCATTCCTTGTTATGATCACCTCTAATCTGCTCAAGGTTTCCTAGCCTCATGTGTGTTTAATGAACAAATGAGTACATTTGTTTAGAATCAAAACAACTCACTGCATATTGTGTGCTGGGTGGCAGGACAGTGATTAATCAAATTGCTCAGGCTGCAGGCTGACAGGAGTTTTTTTAATTCCCACAGACCTTCTGAAGGGGAGAAATGAAGAGTTGAAACCAGACCATTACCTGCGTAAAAGCCCCTCCCTGGAATCCCTGAGCAAACCTCCTATGGCCTTCAGCAGCAGAATGCTTACCTCTGCCCCCAGCAGCTTGAAACCCCAAAGCAAACTCAGGTACTGTTTCCTGGGAAAAACAGCACACAGAAAGATTGACAGCATTACCTGACACTCTGATGGATGTTTTAATCTGGTGGACCCCTGTCTCTAGTGGAAACTCTTCTGGCTACTCTGTCCAGTTCAGAATTACCAGGCTGTAGCAGATCCAGATGTCATAATTCAGATTATAATAACCAAAGTTATGTGTAAAATGAGCAATCATGGTAAAATGAGGAATCATGGCAAAATGAGCATAGCAAGCTCTCAGGAGCCACTAAGTTATATACAAGAATTCCATCATGTGTACCAGTGGTATTACTGTGGCTTTGCATGTTCCAGTGCATTAAAAGCTAAAAGCTTTGAAATCTAAGGGAAAGGTGGACACATAACTTTCTTCTGTCTTGACAGAAGATGTATTTTCTTCTGATCTCCACATTATTTCCAACAGGAGAAGCTGTAGAGTGGAGACAATGCAGGTGTTTTGACTGCTGGCCTTGGCTGCAATACCGGTTCCAGATTTTTCATTTTATTCAAGCACTCATTCTGCAGCAGCACAATTGGATGTGAATTTGCTGTTACAGATTCTTTAGATCGTTTCTTTCCATTCTACATTCTATGTTCCAGTTTTCAATATGTAAAGCAAGAGATTACGTGAAAATATTCTAAGTGGAGTTGATGAAAATCTTAGCAGTAGTGCATGGTTAACACATGCCATCAAACATCCATGGGATGCTGGTTTTTCAGCTTTTTATATGCAGTGATGCTGACTGAATTTGTCACATTTAAGGGCAAATACAGGATGCAAGTTCTAAAAGCTATTACGGTTTGGTTTGCATTTAGGTTCTGTTCTGCCATTCTGCTTTGTCATGCAGATATTATTTACACACTGGTAAAGAATAAGAGACTTCAAGCATATTTATCTATTCTGTTTGCTTCCCTGGATTAGTGTGGAGAGAAAGGACCCACTGGCAGCCCTGGCTCGAGAGTATGGTGGTTCAAAGAGGAATGCTCTGTTAAAATGGTGCCAAAAGAAGACTGAAGGTTACCAGGTAAGGGAATAGGTACAATTTTACTTTTCTCTGGAGAGTAATTCATCACTTCCCTATAGCTGTGCAAAAAGCAATGTCACTTCAAAGAAATATGTGTATTTCAGTCTGCTGATTTTCATGTTTACTGCTACTGGGTGTTTCCATCCTCTTCCTTCAGATTTCTTAAACACTGGAGTCCCCAGTATTACATTTTCCTAAGTAATTCATGTACAAACCCCAAAATACTGCATCAAAAGTTGTTGACGGTTAGAAACAGAGTGTAATATGTGCAGCTGTTTCAATTCAGCATCCATTTTTGAAATTACATTATAATATTTTTCTGTAAGCTTCTGTGGGCTTTGTGCTATTGTGAGACATTTTTCATTGGTCATTTCTGTAAAAACCAAAGGAATATTCCTTTATGTGGCCTTGACCAAAGGAAGTTTGCAGCTTGGAGCCTTGCTCTTTCTATTCTCCTGCAATTTAACAGGGATTTTACAAAGCAAGTTTTGACCACTTGAGAATGGGTCATTTTTTTTGCAGAGTCAATCCAATATGGCCATTGCTGTGCTTATCAAGCTCTATCTGGTGTTTGTATGCAGTTGGGTTAGGCCTTTGGTTCTGCTTGTAACTGAGCTGTAGAAGGCAATTACAGACAATAGCTCATCCTGTGATATATGCTGGGTGTGCAGGACAGTCTTGGTTTGATATAATGTTGAGATTTTTCTTTTTTAAGAATAATATTGTTTGTTACTTAGAGCAGAAGACAAAAGCCGTTATCACCACATGATATGCACCCTGGAGCAAGTCTTTAATAAAAGCAGAGTCCATCTTTTAAAGTAAATAATAAAATCCTTTTTTTTTCTTCACAACCAGCTCTTTATGAAGCATTAGCTGCAGGGGGCAGGAGTTTGGAAGAAAAGACAGTAGCTTTCCCTTTAAATGAACTGAGCTATAGAAGCCTGAGTCGTTTCTTAATGCTGGCATGTAAGACTTGCACCAATTTCACAGGACAGGTATCAGAAAAAGTTTTTTATTTTAGATATACCTTAGAAAGAATAAACCCAGGGTTATCATTTTGCCCCAGGTTCTGTGAAACTGCCTAAAAGGCTACAGTGCTGTCTCCTGAAACTGTGTGCTCTATTCTGTGTTGATTTGTTTTATATCTCATCTACTAAAATTCTCTTGGTCTTGGATTTGGAAGTATGGGGGACCAGTCATGTCCAGTTCTTAGAAAACAATTTATGAAATACGACTTTTCCAAGTCTAATTCCTGTTAAGCAAACCCATCTCAAGGAGCACTTTCTCCTGACAGTGTTGCTCTTTTTTGTTTCAAATGGTGTATATGGTAAGCTTCTCTTAGAACAGTGTAACTTTGAGTTCACTGGTAGAAGTGCTCTCTGAGAGTCAGCCTATAGTTTCCTTTCTCTGATTATACCCAAGTTGGACTAAATGTATTTCTTTTAGAAATTATTGTGTGGCTTTGCAAATACGGAGGCCTGTCTTGATTCTGTAGGTACCAGACAGGCGCTAGAAGTGACAAGTATTCCCTCTGTGGTAGAAAAGGAATCTTGTTTTTATGTGCTGAGCCCAAGTAGTGGAGTTAACAGTGTATCAGATAGCAGGCCACCCAGGAGGTATGCCGGCAATCCGGGTCTATTTGTTTTTCCTTTTAGTATTAGTCTCTGGAGGAAAGTATGTCCAGGCTTCAGAGGACAGTGGAAGTCTTTGCTTCATATATGGTTGCTGGTGTGTTGTTACTACGTGACTGTCCAGATGATGTTTCAGGAAAAGCTTTGTCGGTTCAGTTTCTGCTCTGATGAGGCTCTTGTTCTGTTCATGGCTGTCCTCTGTTGTTACTCTTTCTAAAGCAGCAGAATGAGTTCTCAGCAGTTTCTGAGAACAAGCGAGCAGAGCACTGACAAACACTGTGTAATCCAGGAGAGCCTCAGAAGTTCAGACTCTGGTGTGGTGAGGGGCCTTTTTACACCGAATTGTAAGATCTCAGGGCAGAAATTAGAGGGAGATGAACCAAAGAACAAACATGGTATTGATTTATGGTGACAGTCTTGCCTCTCTATCCTCACTGCTGCATTTAGAGGCATTATCTCTCGGACATTCTTCCTCAGATTTTCTTTCCATTGCGCTTTGTGGTGCATTAACTAACTTTTCTTGAACTTGCTTTTCCCAGACCCTTGTGCTCTTAAGATAAGGCTGATATTAAACTCCACAGGGAGTTTTTATCCTTCTTGTGTACAAGGAACTGGAGTGGAGTAAAGAACATCATCCTCCTTCCTGCCTTCCTTCCACTGCAATGGTGGGAATGAGGTAATGAACTCCACTGAGCAGAAGCCCAGTGTTGTGCATAACTTCTTTTCCATTTAATAATACCACTGGCATCATCTGTGCAAATTCCAGTATAATCTGTCTGTCATGTTTGATCATGAAGCCCAGAACCACACATACCTTTGGACACAAACTGTTTCCAGCTCTGTGACATAGCAGAATGAGAGAATAAGACTTCCTGCTTGGCTGCCTAACTTCTTTTTTTCAGTGTCCAAATGTACCGCGTTTAAGGTTTAGTACCAGTTCCTGATCTGAGCTGGTGAGGAAGAGGGAGATTCTTTTGTTTAAATTATGAAGATACCAGATATTGTTAAATAGTATGAAAAAAAATTGGATTAGAATAACTGATATTCTCAGTAGTGCCTACTACCAGTGTCCTAGATTCCTTGAAGAAAGCTGGATTAGTGACCTAGGAAGGTATCTGGGGATAAGACCTAGGGACCAGCACACAAGGCTCCGCTTTTTAAATGCTTTAATCCATACAAGGCTTATCCTATACATAGAAACTGACATCCTGCTCCTGACATATATTATAGAATCATTTAGGCTAAAAAAGACCTTAAGAATCATCAAGTCCAACTGTAAACTATCCTTTCATTGACTGCAATGGGAACATTCCCTGGCTTTGAACTTCAGCATGTTCCACAGGAGGCAATCTCATAAAACAAGAGAGGGACACTGTAGGGAATTGAGGGAAATGCAGCACAAATTAGTAGTGGCCTGGAGGGGATTTTTTGTGTTTTTAAAAAAAGAAATTGCATGAGTTTACAGTAACTGAGTGGAAACATGAAAGCATTGATGTTTTTCTGATCTGCTATGTCATTTCTAAGATCCCTGTTTAAACAGTGAGTTGATACCTAAAATATGTGAATACAAAAGAGAGAGTAACTCTTTAGAATGTGAATCACTAGAATGAAGTGAAAGTTCAGTTTAATGACTGTGAGAAAAGAATATGAAAGTGGGATTGCATAAACTGTGGCATAATCAGTGGTATTGATTTCAGTTGTAATTCAGTGCCTAAATGAATGTTATCTGGCTTTTTGGCCATCCATTTTGAGTAACTATACAGGGGAGGTGCTAAAAAATTCTCTGCAGTAAAGGGAACTGTAGTGAAATAAGACTTTGGGTTCCATGGCTTTGTGCAAAACTTTCTTTCAGGAAAATCTCCCACTTAAAAAACCCCAACCCTAATCTAATGTATGGTTCCCTATAAGAATCATGACCTGGCACGTGATATCTTTTGCCAGACATGCATAGACTGTTCCTTCTGCATCTCTGAATTTGTTGACATCATGGTGTATAATGTAGGGTGATGAGATGACCAGATCTGAGAACTGCTTTTGTGGCTCTGGAACTCAATTACCACAAGTTCTTTAAACCACAAAGCATGTTGAGAGCGAGTTATTTATGTTAAAATAGCTTTTTCTCTGTTGTCTAGTGGGTTTTTCTTCCATCTATTTAACAAGATTATACATCATAGCAACAGTGTGAAGTAGAAATTGGGTGCCTCTTTTCTAATAGACTCTTTTCCTGTGAGTCGTAACTCCTGGAAGCTGCTGAGAGTCATCTTTTTGCATTATCACCTTCTATAATCATATCATTAGTGACTGTAATGTTATTTAAGTGCACTGGTTCTGTTTGCTCTCTGTGGAGACCATTTGTCAAGGGGCCAAACCTCTCTAGATTAAGTCTATTGCTATCCACAGATGTATTGTGAAAACACGGAACATCAAGAGGCACTTAACCCATGATCATTAGAACTGAGGATTGTTGTTTCTGCCACATATACCCTCTCCAGAGACGGCAGGGAATTGCTACCATGTTAGTGAATATCTTTTGCTTAAAAGAACTGTTTTCATGTTTTTTCCAACCTGTGCACATCCATTCTGTGACACAGAGAAAAAGCAAACTTGAGACCAACACTTTTCTCTGATGCACAATCATGATTATTCTTTTTATCAAAGTTGTATTTGGTTTAACAGGACCCATTTGGGATCCACTTGTTAAAGAACCACTATCTCTTATAGTAAAGCTAGCTGTGCAGTTGTCTTAAGTAGAGGAATGCTAAATAGAATGAGACAGGGAATGTTCTAGAACTGTCAAAGGGAAATGGCAGCTATAGCTCTGAAGACTTTTGTATTTCACATATTCCTGACCTGTGCATTGAAGCCATTGAATTCTGTCATCTCCCAGACTCCTGACAGCATCAGTACACTGGTTTATGGATGAAGGCAGTAGGCATCTTCAGGAAAAGAAGCACTGCTCCCTACTAGCACTGGCACCAACATCAGATGGCTGATAAATTCGTATTAATCTTGCTGGTATTTGCAGGACCAGCCTTGGAGCCAATTTCATATCATCTGGAGGAATCTCAAGAGCATGGGGAACTGCTAACCAGAGCGATTTTTATGTAGCTTTCATGTTGTGCAAGTAGTTCCTGGAGAAAAGAATTCCTTTTAATTATCCTGCATAAAATACACTAGTAAATATGAGCAAAGCTGGAAGAAAATGATTGATTTGTTTTCATGCCTTATTCGGAGTTATTTGACTCTGCAATAGGTCCCAGGGAACACTGCAGTTTTAGAAAGCATGCTTTAGTAGTTTATAGGAACTATTTTTAGGTGACACTCTCTGACATTGTATTGTTTAGTCTGAATTAGCAAAATACAAATATCTGTATGCCCAGCAATTCTGAATATTTGCCTCAAAAGTTGTGATTTGTTATTTGAAGCTTCCTTTTCACAGAATCGCAGGTAGTTTTAAGGCGTTGATGAAATATCCTGATGGACACTGCAGCCTCCACAGTTTTCAGAAACGCAGACTGGCATTAAAGATGAGTCTGAATACTTCAACTTTTGTCTTTACTGTGTATTTTAATAAAAGTGCCGTTCCTGTATAGTGCCTTAGCTGTTTGAAGAAGAAGGAAAAACCCTACGCTGAAGTATCCCCACTATTATGCCTATTCAAGCCTTGAGAGATAGCAATTGGAAACAAATTACTACCAAACATAACCTAAAAGTCCTTAAATGTAGTTCTGAATGCTTTTACTACAAGAAGAGTAAAGCTAGTATATTGGACTATGTAAAAGTTGGTGCCTATGCTTAGTGCTACATTCTTCAGGTAGCAAAGATGCAAAAGCTGAGGGGGAAAAAGGCTGTTGCAGTGTTTGCTGTTTGTCAAGTAATTATAGCAAGAGACTGGTTGACTAGTGGTTTGGCAGTGGATGTAATGTAATGCTTTTTACTCTTTTGTTTTCAGTTTAAACTCAGACTAATGCTAGCTTTTTGTTTATGAATCTGTGGCTTTATTTTTCTCACAGGAATTTGCATTCCTTTTCTTTTTGTGCTAGACAGTATTTCCTCCATATCCTCTTTGTTCTCAAGCCCTATTCCGTGATATTATCCCCTGCTTTTTCTCATATTTTTTGCTTCATTTGCTGGCTGGATGAAGTCCAGCATAGATTAAGTGTGGCCCAAAGATGTACAAATAGAGATAGGCTGATGAGGACACAACATATTCCCTTTGGTCAAGTGATGATGGGGCCATTGCATTCTCATTAGGGAGGTGGACTCTGCTGCTTGGACAGCCAGCCAGGATGACTATTTTTTGACTGCTGATGCATTAAACAGCATCAAACAGTGGGGACCTGCTTTATAGGAGATCAAAAGCACCTTCATGGCCAGTTGTACATTAACATGTACACGTTTGGTTTCTTCCTTATTCTGGAAACTAAGGGTTATATTTAGAAAGAAGAAGTCAGTTATTTCTTTGCACGTCATTAGTGTGGGTAGTTGACGTTATCTTTCTTAAGCAACTACTGTCTCAGTCTTTAAGTCTTGGCCAAGCACTTTGCCTCACGTACACTTCAGTCATTCACTGCCTTGGACCAAAGAGAGTGAACAGGACACTGCAAATGCTACCATAGTCCTCAAGGTTAGTGCTCAGGTTGGGAGTTCCATTAAGAAGACAAAGAACTGAATGGGACAAACCCCAGGATCAGTCCTCCCAACCTCTGCCCTGGGTCTTGGCTTGTAAAACAGTCAATCAAACACTTCCTTTGACATTAATATACTGGAGCTTAGTTTTAAAGCCTTGAGAATCCCAGCATAGCTGTGCACTGTCCTAAAGAAATACAGGGGAAAAAAACCAAAACAGTTGTTTCTTAATCACAAGATGTGCACTTGGGTATGAGAGTGATTCTCTTATTGTTTTCTACATTACTTCTCGTGTTTGTGTCAACATGTAGTGCGAAACTCAGTGTTTCAAAATTGTAATCTCTATCTGTATATCAACATTAACCAGGTTTCTATCTAAATATTTAGGTAGTTGGGAGAACTAGGCAAGCAGTGGCATTCCATAATTCAGCAGTAACACTGAGGAGGTTTTCTGACCACCTTTCCACTTTTCCTGAGGTCTTCCAAGCAACAAGGATAGGAGGTAAATCCTATCAGCTGTTAGTCACAGTTCATGTGCAGTGTGGAAAGGCTGGCTTTCCAAAGAACTGTGATCAACAGCAAAACATGCCAGTTTGTGATGTAGGTGAAGAAAAACACTGAGCAACCCCCTCCAGAATTAAATGGCAGCCATACATTCAGTCTAAGCAGCATTCAGGGCAGATTCTCTTCTGGGGAGCACTCTTAAGATTTCCCTTCTGCCACACCAACCTGTGTGCTTCAGATTAGAAGCTGATGGCCAGAGCCTGCTGAGACTATTAATGCAACAAAGATCTCTGGTGGACAATGAAACTTTCCCCAGATCACCACATGCTAAGCATATCCCTTCTGTTGCAGGAGGGTCCACATTGCTTCCTGAGAGCTCTGCGTCCACAGTACCTGTAGCATTTTGACATTTAGAAGTAGGATATATGTGCAATGGGGTTTTTCCCAGGAAGTTAAGACATTCTGTGAGTTTCTGAGAAATGGGTGAAATTTCTGGCTTTCTTTGTGCTTCTCTGTTTTTTGCCAAAGAGGAGGTTGTTGACTTCAGAGAAACTTTTTCCTATCTCTGCAAAAACTATAGGGAGACTTGGGTAATAACTGTGGAGATAGGAAGGGATTATCCTGTGTTTAAATAAAAATTGACAGTAAGTTAGTCAGGAACTTTGCTTCCAAGTAGGCTTTGGACCATCTTTGTGACTTTGTCAGTCTTGCATATTACCATTGCCTTGATTTCCCCAGCAGTTAAAACATAGATCATCATATCCTATCACTGGATGATGATGAGTTTCAGTAATATTTGGAAAGATCCTTTGATGAAAAGCACAAACTTGAAAGTTTTTAATTAATGACAATATGGGTCCAATTTTGGCCAGAATAAATGTTTTATTTTTCTAAGTAAAGCCTATTATAGTTGAATGTGTACATGCAGTTTCTCAGTATGTCCTAGCTGCATCCAGGGTTGGAGCTGCAAAATAAATGCAGCAGCCAAATTATGGCATGTTGGGAATAATCAGGTTGATTACCAATATGCAAGCCCCCTTCACAGTGATGCCAATGCATAAACGTGCTTCTCCGCTGCAGCCAAATAACTTAAGCCAAGCTCTACCTTTTTTCACATAAAGGGCCTTATCCTATAAACAAATCCAAGTCTCTGGATTGGAGGGATAAAATAGACGCCCATGCAGTGCTCTCATGCGTAACTTTCTATCCTGCTGGGTAATTTTAAAAATAGCAATTGCATTCTATCCATCCCAAAGTCCAAGACACTTTCCTTGTGTTGCCTGGATGCAACGACAATCAATGAAAACACTGAATTGATTGGTCACCGGCTGGAACAGCTCCAAGCTGTGAGTTTAACTGGGAGAGAGCTGAGCCCTGCTTGCCAGTTCCGTGAATATCTTTTGCTGTTGAGACCTCTCCCCACCTTGTTCCCTTCCTTTCCTGTGAGCCTGCTGCAGGATGCAGCCTACCCCTCTGCCCAGGAATTCCAGGACATGCCTAATCTCTGAACTCTCAATACAGATAATGAGAAATAGCTGTGGGAGCAGTCAGTGTGGTCATTAGCAATTCTGCACCAGGGCTCCAGCCAGGAATAGCAGTGCTGCTGGCTTGGACACAGAAGGGAGCTACTTCCTCTCCCTTGCTTCCTCTCTCCTTCCCCAGAGTATCTGTGAGATCCTTGGAGCTATGCTGCATCTTCACTCTTGCAGCCTTGGGAGTGAAGGAACAGAGCCCAATCTGTTTCTTCTCTGTGGCGTTCAGCAGTGGTGTCATTTATGAGCTGGTGAGAAAATTGATGGAAGTGTTAGTTGTGTAGCAAAGCAGGGAGTTGTCTTTCAGCAGGTGAGCATAACAGGTATAATTTATCCTGGAGAGCAGAAAAGAGATTCATAGCAAATTCTAATGTGATTATTGTAATGAGGAGAACTTGTTTTTCATGGTGTTGCTGTGTAATGCTCTGCCTCTCTAGATATAACTAACACTTGTTTGCCCACTCACTGTGACAGGGGTGTAAATTATATAAATACCAGTCACATTCTATGTATATCTTTTGTCACCATTACCTCATATGTACAATGCCTTGTGAGACTTTCAGGTAGGTGACTTTTAGTAATGAGGCTGTTGTCATGGGGTAATCTGCATTCAAGCCAACTCATACCATTTGCTAGGAAAGCGTCAAATACATTCACTGTTATGTTCATTTTCCCAGCAACTACTCTTAACCCTTGTTCACCAGAATTTGTTTTCATTTTAAAAAATGAAATCTTTATATGTAAAAATGCCAATGAAACTCCAAAAATGTGGGCAAAATGCAGTGAAATGTTTGCCAGTCCACACAGTGATGGGAGCAATGGATCTGATGAGCATGACTGGATGCTATTTGACTCATTAGGGAGGTTACTGATATGTATAGTTACAGCGATGATTTCAGTATCAGTAGTAACTGGTTTTTACCTTGTAAGCAGAGGAAATAGGAGGTCACAATTATTTTATCACATATGACCTTAAATATCTCTTATTTGATGCTATGTCTCTTTTTTTTATTCTTATGAAACCTGTAAGTATAGCAGCAGCACATCTCTTTTGTAATCAGAATACCAGAACCTACTGTGTGGAAGTCATGAACCCCCTCAATACCTCATGAAGAAAGAGCTGAGTGGATGATAAATGGTAAACCCAAGGCAACACCCATGGCAGCAGTTGGAGCAGGGAGCAAACAGAACCACAGAGTGTGATGGGAAATGGTGTTTCTTTACGAAAGGGAATATAGAAAATAGGGTAACCTTTAAAGAGCTGGCACCAATTCCTTATCATTTCACTGTGCTGTAATTACGTAATTCAACAGCCTTTTCACAGGGTATTTTGTACCTGAGCTATGTTGTGTCATACATGTGTAATCAGCAGTAAGATGCATGACTTACTGACGTGGATGGTAGAATTAGAAATACGGATGATGGGGACAAAGACTCAAAGTTTCAAAGAAAGGTTGAAACAATTCTTATGGAGACTGCAGCTGCCTGAACCATTTGAACTAGGGATATTAATATAGCCTGGAGGATAGAAGGTCATTTGGCTTCCTTCCCAATCTTGGCTAGCCACTTAATCTCTATACAATACACAGTATTGCTGTTCCACAAGTTATTCTGGATTTATTTTTTTTTTTAAATCAAGAGGCATTACTTTCTGTATTCCATTTAAAAGGAAAAGATTTGTAAGGGAATTCAGAAAGGTTTCTGGTAGTAGATTGATTAAACGTGATATGCAAATCACTTTAGGCTTGCAGCTGCCCATTGAAAATAGCTGTGTGCAATTGTCCAAGTCGTCTGGGTGCACCCTGTAATTACAGAAGAATCCAAGCAGTCTTTAATTTTAGGCATTCATGCCTTTCATCCGTGTTAACTGGACCTGACCACACTTTTAATCACATGTATTTCCAATAGATTGCCCAGATGTTTCAAGGCTTTGTTGGAGCACTTTAGATGAACTGGAGTATCTTGTTCGCTCAGGAGGTTAGTTCATGCTAGGAGGGAGCCCTTCTTCACTTGTATTGCTTCTTAGGAAGTGTTTAGAACTTGCTTATCCAGAGCTCAGAGCCTGTATGCTTCTTTTGATAGACTCTCTTTGGCTGAAGGCTGCTAACATGTTCCCAGACAATTAAGGTGTAATGAATTAGATTAGATTTGCAGTTTCATGCAGCTGTTGCTAGCAGTGGGTAGATGGAAATTGCCTTTCAGGGTACCTTGATGAGTTTTTACATTAGTGAGGTCAGAGTTTAGATTTGCAGAGATGTGGCTTATGAAAAGGAGGTTCCTGATCAGATATCTGTGTCTAAATATAACCATGTAAAAATACTGAGCTGCGAGACATTTGCTCTGCAGAGGTGTGGGTCTCTTGTTAGTGATAAGCAGAAGGGATTGGAGAAAGCTGAGCCAGTTAACATTAAAAACAAAGCCATTTCCTTTGATTTATTCAGTATGCTTATTTTAACTAGTTCTGTCTTCAGTACTTAAGTTTATGTTCTGTATGGGTTGAACCTCAGTAATAATCCACTCTGGCATGTTCCTGGTGTGCTATACCAATGACTTATGAGAGGCAGGGGGTTATGTTGTGTGCTGAGGAGGAAGGATGGTAAGAATGATGCTAAGGTCTATACTGCAGGCTTTCTTCCACAGAGTTTCAGGCTACCTTCAAGCTGATTCATGTCTATAATTTATAACTCTGTCTTGCAGACAAAATTATGACTCAAAGCCATTGCTGTTGGCTCAGTAACAGCATAGTGGGAATATCTTGTGTCAGTATTTTAACATCCTCAGGCTGTAATGAAGAGCATATGATGTCATTGTTGCTTTTTACTGAAGACTCGGAGTTAAAGATCTAGTGAAATCTAATGGGGTGGTGCTTTTTTCCTCAGAAAAACAAGAAATTGTTTTGAGTGAGAACAGGTCACACACATTTCCCTGTGTGCCTTTACTGTGGCTCTCATAGTGAGCTGTTGTGTATGAGCAAAGGTCCTGTTCCTGGGGTGGGCT
>JBCJKH010034604.1:25131-53035 GCA_039877255.1 Loriculus beryllinus
TCCTGTTCCTGGGGTGGGCTGAGGTTAATGGCTTGCAGGTGTCTATAGTGTCTTTTAGGCTTGGCATGCCACTAATATCATAGATAATACATTTGCTCTCTAAATACCAATCCTGGTTTCTTTTTTTTCTTTGCTTAATGTTAGGTACTTCAATATTCATAGAAATGAGCCTCACTGGGTACTTAAGTACTTTCAGATAACCACACTCCCTGGTGTGTTTGCAGATCCGAATCTCTTAATATTCCCAGTGCATATACAGTGGCTCACTCATGAGCTTTCATTTTAAGTGAATGAGCTGTTTTCACTCACAAGAAGCCTGGGAGCTACACTGGAAATAGTTCAGTCTTGACACCCGTTCTCTACCCAGCACCATTATCCTGGTGAACTTTGTACCCTCATGTCTTTCCATGATCCTTTTTGCCACTCCACACAGGGTATGTAAGGATGCTTATGTGCTCATGTCACAAAAGCATCCTTCTTCTAGCCTGACTCACTTTCTGTCAAGATTTTTCAACTACATCACCCCACCTTTGCAGTTAATTTCTTAGCAGCCCCATGGAAGAGATCCAGGTCAAGTGATGTGTGACATGGATACGATATGTCAGCTCCAAAGGAAGTTAGTAACCCAGAGCACTGCAGGCCTGAGCTACTTGGCACCCCTTAACCTGTGGGCCAGGGGTTGATCTCTGTTTCAGATGCCTTTAGCATTGTGGATCCACTGATGTTGTGCTAAAGATAGACCTTGAGGCACTAGTGACCTTGAGGAACGCTGTGACCATAAGATGGCAAGTTTTTCTCCTTGCCTGATGAGCACAACAGCTCATTTTGATCTGCAGCCCCTATTCCATTTTCATGTTTCTCCCTACGTTCGTTCTGCATACACACTGATGGTGCATCTTCCTCCTGAAGGGTGCCATCCTATCTAGGTTAAATTCTAGGTCTCCCCATATGAAACCGCACGCAGTTTTTCAGAGCTCAGCATGGGGGGTTCTGCTGTAAGCCTACTGGGAGACAGAAATCACCAAACTCTCCATCCTGCAGCTTGGAATTGTATTTTAACAACCAGCATGTACACAAATAGCTCCCACATGTTTATGGACTGTGTTGAGGAAGAGAGGTGTGGCAGAAAAACTGAGACAGGTTCCACTGCCAAAATAATCAAGACAAGTGAATAGTTTCCAAGGTGTTCATTCCCTAAATTGTTTTCCTTGTTTTCCTTTTTTTTTTTTTTTTCCTGGCCTCAAGAGAGCCAGAGATCTGAGAAATCAGAGTGCTCTATTTTGGTTTAATTCCTCTTGGTGTGGCATAGTGGGGAGGTATTACAAGTGAAGTAACATTGCAGCAAACCACAGAAGATAGCTTTTCATTTACTGTGTCTTTATATCCCAAACTGAAAAGCAGTTAGCACAGAATCCAAGATGAAATGCCAGAAACAGGTTCATGCCGTGTATGAAATGGAAATGCATTTGTTTAGAGGAAAAAGCCACAATTCACTGTTGCTTGTTGGATGTGAAAATGGCAACTGAGTGGTTTTGAGTATGTCTTAAGTGTTTGTTGTACTATTAACTAAACAGTTGAGCTGAACCTTGCAACATTCATTTTGGGTTTGCATTTAGGATAAAAATTCAGATTTGAGTTAATGTTCTCTGTTGGCTGGACTATGCTGTTGTAGATGTGTGGATTTTTTTGGACCTAGTTCTGATTTTATTGTAGGCCTTAGCATTTTTTATCTCTTGGTATTGTTAGATAGGAGGAAGAAGAGTTTTAAGTGTAGTTAAAACTGCAAAGAGGAGTAACATTATCAAACTGATGATGGGCTAGTAGAACACTGTAGGAAAGAACAGGTTTGTATCTAACATGTCTCTATAATAATATCATCATGAAAATGAGAGTTGGCTATTATGTTCCCACACAAACATGACTGCCTTTTTGTCTAGCCCTATTGCTTAACTAAGGCTTTGTTTATTCCTGTTTCTTTGGCCTTTGGCAGGGAGACACACATAACCTCCACTTTCCATTTCTACCGTACAATATAAAATGAGAATATTGGCATTTGATGGTCAGCTATTTGCTGATTAAAATAAATTGTCCTCAGTAAAAACACTTGTGTAATTTGGCAGTTGGTCCTTTCCCACTAACTGCGGATTGATAAATAGTAACTTGTTTATCTGAAACATCAAGAAAGAGTAATCCAGCTTTATGCAATTCCATAGCACAAAGTTGGACTTCCATGATGAGGCAAAGCCAAGACAGCTTTCAGAGAAAAGTGGTTTCTTCTGGTGATGGTATTCAGCCACTGATGTTGCTTTTCTTTATCTCCACTGACAGATGTTAATAGAACAAAACACATTGTGGTGGCTGATGCAGTGCGGTAATGTCTGCTTTCTGAGCCCATTACACTTGTAGATTTATTACAGCCAAAGTATTTTAAACTGAAATATTCCGTACTACTTCAATTTGAGTCATGTTTGGTTATGGATATTTATTACTAATCTAAAATCGTGTCTGACTGGGCAAAGTCCAGGTTGAACAACTAATCAGTGAAGCACCATGACAAGTATATGCTGAAATACTTCCTGTCTGGGTTTGAGTGTGTCTCCATTAGCTGTTACATGAGAGGTGTAGTAAAAGCTTTGTCTTTTGGGGACTCTTGAAAGAAACTGGAAAGTAGCTAAAGAAAGAAAATAAAGTGGCAAAGACTCTGAGTTGAAGTTGAACATGCAGGAAGTGTAGCTCCAAACCTGCCATAGCATAAGGTGGTGCAGTACTAAGTCCTGGAGCCTTCAGTGCTCCAGGAGCTCTTACTTTTCTAAGGAATATCACTTAGTTCACTGATTTGTTTTTAGCTGGCATTTGGAGTTACAGCTGCTACAACAGCCATGAGAATTCCTTAGTGTGCTGGTGTGGCCAGTTGGTGCAAACAGGAGCAGCAGAAAAGTCACCTTGTTCACAGGATCAGAACTGGGCCACAAACGTATGTTTAACTACAACTGTACCTCACAACAGAATCCCTGAAGAACCTCTAATGATGTTTGTATTTGAAAAGAGTTCTTCACAGATGGGCTGAGTTTAAAGTACTGGTTTCTGTAATCTGTAAATCTAATCCACCTGTTGAACATGGCAAGTTCTAGATTTCAGTTGTCATGAGCAGGGAAACTGGGCTTCTTCTGTGCATGTGCGTGCATCCTTATAATAAGTTATGTGGCAAAGAAGAATCCTACCATCTAGCAACAAG
The DNA here is from genome assembly GCA_039877255.1 of Loriculus beryllinus. Lineage (NCBI taxonomy): Eukaryota > Metazoa > Chordata > Aves > Psittaciformes > Psittacidae > Loriculus > Loriculus beryllinus. Next base: position 28,367 of record JBCJKH010034604.1, read on the forward strand.
GGGAAGGAAGGTGCGTTTTGACCATTTAAACTCATAACCATATTAGACTGTTTCTTTCAAAGCATTTCTTTTTCACTGCCCTCCTGTTGGAGCTGGGAGTGTTACTACAGGGAAGTTGGGGATTTTTCTAGCTCAGCTCTGGAATTTCAATTGGGTGTTTATTAGTATATCCATGCTTCCTGAAACATTGCTTCCTCGAGCAAACTCGGCCTTGATGGAAATGTGTGAAGACGATACAACGGTTTTGTCTGTTTCTGTTCCATAAGGATCTTGTTATTGTACTTGTTACCAGTGACACAGCCACATTTATTTGTCAGTGACTATTTGTAAGAGACTGAGCATCAGGAAAGTCCTCTTCTCTCCTAAGTACTTAACTGCTCATTTTGTGAATTAGGATAGATGATTAATTTCTATCTCTCAAACTTCCCATATGTGCATTTTGTTAAGTGCTGTGTGATACACAGATGAACAATGCTGCATTGGTAAAGAATATGGGAATGCAGGCATGCATTCAAACAAATGACTGCCAGCTGGTCACATCTCTTGGAACGCATCTCTTCCAATGCCCAGCTCTCAGAAAGCTGCCCATTCAGCCGTTGCTGTTACCACATTTAAGCCCCCCTCTCATGTACACAGAAGCACATCCTTTATTTAGGGCTTGAGGACTATGTTAGTATTTCATCAGTTTGATATAACTTTTGATAAGGGGATAAATCAGGTCATAATTGTTAATTATGTGTTCTCATTAAAGTGTGTTGATGTGTAGTATCAGAAAGACAATGGTGTTCAAAATACGCTGACTCACTGCCTCATTGTTCTACAAATCCATCCACTGTGAAAAACATTCAACTCCTTAATAGTCCCTTATCCAAGACTTTGAAACTTGCCATCCTATATGGTTTCTTTCTACTTTACTTAAAAAAGAAGGGGTGAATGGAAAATGTAAACCCGTGTTCCTTTAATACTCTGAGGTTTTGGTTAATGAGTGCGTAAAAGTATTGTTGGGAGATTTTGTTGTTGTTGTTTCATAGCACTGCTCAGAACAGTTCATGTTTTCTCTTACAGAACATTGATATTACCAACTTCAGCAGCAGCTGGAGTGATGGGCTGGCCTTCTGTGCTCTCTTGCACACATACTTGCCTGCACATATTCCTTACCAGGAGCTCAACAGCCAAGATAAAGTAAGTTTTGTTGTACCTGCTCCTACACTGTTTGTAGAATTCATGGTAAATATTATCCATTTTGCTGGATATGTAGTGGAGACACAGTGTTGCAAGATCTTGATTGATGCAAAATAAATAGATGGGAGCAACAGTAGGAGCCAAGTGTCATTTGAGAACCTACAGAGCAAACTGACTGGATGAAAAGGGAAAGGAAACCACCAGTGAGCTCTCAAAGAGAAATGCAGGGACTACTAGTTAAAGAGTTAGTGACACGTCACTGGAATTCAGTGAGTGCTGCAGGTAAACCTGAAGACAGAATCCCTTTGGAAAGGCTAAAGCACTTCTGGACTCCTGAGTTAACAGCAAACTTTAAAAGTGCTGATCAATAGGCAGGCAGATCATTCGTTGAGCTACTTGGACAGCAATGTATTTAGAAGTCTGACCATGTCAGCACATTCCATGTATGCTAAGACCCTCACAAAGAGGAAGAACCTGGGTCTACTACAGACAACTAGTATTACAATAAGAATTATACTATATACAGGAATGTCATATATTAATTAACACCTCTTCAGAAACCTTTCACTCATAATGAAGACAGAACCTTAGTGGCTTTTTTTGTCCAGTTGTAATCAGTTTCACAAGAACCTGTTTGTCAAAAACAGAGGGCTGAAGCTTGGGCAAAAGTAGATGAGCTGTTCAAAGACAAAGAGCTTTTTTGTGAGTATACCTGACTAATACAAAAAAGTATCTATGTGAAAGTACTGAATCTAGTGATTTTCAAATAAACCTGCTCATTTAAACTTACTGATTGAGCAAATAAAGGTAGAGTTCAGGAATCATACTTTGATGATAACCCTTTGAACTTTTGTTTTACAGAAGAGAAACCTGCTGTTAGCATTTCAAGCTGCTGAAAGTGTAGGCATCAAACCCAGCCTGGTGAGTAACCTTTTTTTAGCAAGGGAAGATATACTCCATACACTGTTACAGAGCCTTTGTTGCCATGTGGCGAGCCAGCTTGCACTGAAAATGTTCATAGTGATAGGGAAGGCAGCGGCACCATCTCTGAAAATCCATAGAAAGAAGGGTCATAGAATTAATGTAATTTGAAGGAACTTCTGGAGATCGTCTCGTATTGAGATAAGAGTATTGATTATGTCTTCCTCTTGGAAGCCAGTTCCAGAAGATTCCTATTTTCATGAGCAGACTTGCCTGTTAGACAATTTTCTTTTGGTTTAGTGTTTTAAGAAACAGAAGGATAATTAGTGTGTTAAGCTGTTTAAAAAGCCTCTTCCAAAATCAACAATATGATTAGAAGGAAGAAATCAGTTTAATATGAAAGAAAAAATATTTTGGGGTCCATAAGGTAAATACAGAACCAAAGACATTTAAAGAAGCAGCAACTTAAATAAAGAATTCATCTTTGATTGCAGATGGAAAAAATCTTTTCAGAATGTAAAATGTATATGGCTGTTTAAATACTTTTTTAGTGAGCTTCAGAAATGCACTAGGCCAGTAGTCATTCCCGTGGGGTTCTATATGGTGTGTGGCTGTAAGCAGTTCTGGAATGGCAGTAGTAGTAGTCAACAGCAGTCACAGCTACTCAAAGGACCTTGTGATGTTCCCAGTAGTGGTGCTTGACTAAGTTTTGACAATGTGTCTGTCCTGTGCAGGAACTCAGTGAGATGATGTACACAGACCGCCCAGACTGGCAGAGTGTGATGCAGTATGTTGCCCAGATTTACAAGTACTTTGAGACCTGAGACACAGAGCAAGAGGTGGACAGAAATGGGGAAGAGATCAAAGAATGCTACAAATGCACTCGATCACTTTAAAAATCCACTTGCTCCTCTTCCACAACCAACCTAAGCTCTTAGTTTGTAAGAAAGCTCTTCCATAATTCTGATGACATCTGGGACTACAACCAAATAAATATCCGTTGTTTTATCTACACAAACCAAATTAATCTGTAATTTTATTCCCATGTGGAAGTTGCAAAGTGTTTTCAAACACACGTGGGATTTTCTGAAGAGGATCCCTTGTGCTAAACAATGTTTGCCTCAAACTAGACTCCACCAACAGGAGACCTGCTGCAAAATGAAGATCTAAATCAATGTGGACTATGCTGGTACTCAAGGAAGGCTGGGAGATTCATGTTAATACAAAAGCTCACAAAAATGCTCTTCTTGCCAAAACATGCTTAACTCATCCCAAATATATGTTTTCTTGCCTCCATGTATTTTATTTTATTTTGATTGCTATGGGAAGCCAGAGCTTGTTTTCCCAGCTGACTGTGCAGGCACAGTTATCCTAGGAATATTGCAAATGCAATTTGCTAGCTTTAGTCTGCAAGGTGCCAGTAATCAGGTGATGACTAGACTAAGCATTACAGTAACATCTCAGTAGTATATATTTGCGTGGATTGAGTGGAGTAACTTCTTTCTTCTGTGTTGATCCTGCATAATCAGCACAGATGTGTAATTGCTGTGTAGAGGCATGACTCCTGAGGCATCCTGTGCTCTGTCCAATAAAAACTGTCCACAGGGCACTGTTAAATGCTTGGAAGTGACGTTACCCTGTAAAGGAACACAGCAATATATTAGTACTGATGGAATTTGCAACTTCGCAAGTTACAAAGATTGTAACTGGAACACCTCTGTGTGTCATGGAAATCTCTAAGTTGCCAGAGGATAGCTTTCCAGCTCAATGATACTGTTAGGAAAATGTCTGAAAGATACTGTTTAATTTCCATTATACCATTTCTCTTATTTCATCTCAGGAAGTTAAATTTTCTGTTGGTCTCCAAGGGTAGCAGGATCAAAGAGGCTGCTTGATTTGTTCTCAGAGCAGGTCTTGGAGAATGGGCTTTGTACAGGACCTTGTAGGAGCCTGTCTAGCTGCTTTAGATAATGCTGGTAGAAGAAAGTTGTTGTTTAGTTAGCATGTTTAACCCTGTGACCAGACTTGATGCTTTGTGGATGTTAATTAGAGGGAGCTAGGGATAATTTCTCTCTTACAAAAGAATTAATAGTGCATGCTCACTGCTCTTAACTCCTGAAAAAAGGCTCATGAAATAGAAACAAATGATTTCACGGAAGAAACTTGGTTTCAGGTTTTCAGGGGCTTTCTTTACAGGCAGCTGATCTCAGCCTCTGGCTTCCCCACAGTGCTCTGTTGTTTGTTTGTCTTAGTACTATTTAAGTAGTTAACAACCTATTTCTGACTTTGCCTTTCTCACAGCAAAATACGGGATTAAGAGATAGGTGATAGCATTGAACAGAAATGAAGCTGGAGGAATGCAGGAGAAAAGCATCACTTGCTCTTAGTTTTAGTCTGACATTTATTCTAATACATTACCCCAAGCAAAGTCTGATTCCAATCTTCTGAGAGTCTGTGTGATAAAAAAGGACAATGGCAAGCACTTACGGTGCCCTTGCACTCTTTGTGTCATCCTATACTGTGAGAAAGCAGTTGTAAATGCTGGCCGGAATTATTTCTTTGCAAGAGAATGCTTTCTAGATTGAATTAGCTCTCCAGTATTTTTAAGCGTACACTCTGCCATCCCTAGAGAGCATAGGATGAGTTGGTCTAAGTGTTCTCAGATACAAGTCTCCTGTTATGTGATAAGATGGAAGAGAAAAATAGCTGCTAAGCAGAGTTCATTTTGGAAGGCAGTTACACTGCACAGCTCCGCTGCCTTGTGGCTGCAGCAGCTCTTGTCCCTAGAGGTATCCATTGGCAGAGATCCCAATTCTGTCCACCAGGCTGTGGTTCAAAGCATAGTGAAGTCAACACAGAAAATTCCATATTCCTCAGTGGGCTTTGGATTGGGCACTTGCAGGGATGAGAAAAACTGTTTTAATTCCCAGCGTCTGGTAAACATTTCAAAGTCGGAGGGCTCCACTGGATCCGAAAAGGAAAGATAATCTTAACCCTCTGCTCACAGGGAGCGTGTGCTCCATGTGACGGTCAGATGTACGCTCAGTACATGTGCTGTCTGATGTGTCAGCACCACTTGCTTCCAGCACTGTTGTGACATTTATTCTAATCTGGTTCTCCAAGACTCTAACCAGTTTTGATTGAGCAACTTTTTGGGTTTTTCCCCAAATGATTTTTGCAAAGTAATGTTCCTGTCATCTCTTTGCAGCTTGTTCTCCTGTGTCCCCAGCAGCACAGACCAAACACTAATTCTACCCAATTCTGATGGTATATTCTTAACATTTCTGTTATTTACTTATTTAGGAGTTAGAACAAGGAGCCATCTGTCAGTAGGAAATGATAACCAGGTTCACTGTTTGCTGAGTGTTACTTTTCAGTCCTCAATCCTGCAGAACTCCTCATTTTGAAATGGTGATGCTTTAGAGATTGAGATGGTCTTCAAGATTATTCTTTAAGATTGAGAACGTTGTTTATTTGTTCGTTTAGCTGTTACAATATTGTATTTTTCTTCTTCCTTTTGAACCTTGCATAGTTACATTTCTAGATGTGGATTTTCAGAAATCATTGTTTTGCTTCATGCTGCCCTAAACTTTGAATATGAATTAAAATTTGTTCCACCCAAGATGCTGCAGACCTGAAACTCTACAGGCCCTGTAAGACATCTCAAATTTGAACTGTAAAATTAAAGTTCTAGCTGCCTTTACAATTAGAGAGTTTGTTGAGTAAGTTAAGCTAGAGGATATAGGGGTAGTCATCATAGGAGTTCTGAGAATGCTCTGAAAATGTCCTAAAATGCATGGTGCGATGTGTTGTATCAGTAACAATTTGCCTAAATCCTTTTGGACTCTGCCTCTTAGGAGTAATGGATCTTTCCTTGATGCAGGCAGATGAAATCTTTTTCATTGTGTCACAGTATGCTCCCTAAATGTACAGTCACTCTTCAACATACCTGCACATGCTTGTATGTGTGTTCTTGGGTAGTCTGTCAGACTACGAGAAACCAAATAGCTGATTTTGGATGAGCACGTGAGAAGAATGGTTAGGATGGGGATTTCAGTGAAGTTCCGTGGAGGGGTATCGCATTGTGTGACTGTTGTACCATAGCTGCTAGAGAGGAAAGGAGAGTGAAGTATGGAAAGTATACAGTCTGGCTCTCAGAGCTTCTGGTGAGTCATAGAAGGTACAAGTTGTTTCCTGGCTTGGGAAGGTACAGAGGTGTTGAGAAGCGAGCTCAGAGTCAGCCCTCTGTGAAGGTTTTCTAGAAAGGCTGATGAGCTGTTTCTGAAAGTACACAAGGGAATTGAATGATGGAGTGGGAGTCCAGTGTGTGAGGAGAGGGGCATACATGGGACATGTACCTGGGCTTTTGTGGACAGCAAAGGACATCAGCTTGAGAGCCCTTACTGTCATCTTGAGTGACATTTCTCCTAAGAGTGCATCTGGGGGTGGATCTAGGAAGACAAGGAGGGAAAAAGAGCACAGAGCTTGCTGCCTTTGCCAGGTTCTTCTTCCTGTGCCTGTGATGGGCATGGAAATGCAAAGAGGACACAGATTTCCTGGTCCTTCCTGTGCTGCAGCAAGGCACTGTGCTAGGCAGAGTGATTTTTGACTTATGCATGTTCTCCAGTTTCCTCTCAGTGAGACACATTCTCTTTGGCAGGTTTTCTTTTTGTGTTCTGAAGTTGCTTGTGCAGTTTTACTCTGGTTTTCTTGCTTTGTATCTGCAACCAGCACAAGTTTTATGTCCAGACCAAATAAGTGCACGCTGGCAAAACGATTTGGTCTTCCCTGTTTGATTCCTGACCTGAACTCTTCCAAATCTGTCTTTTGCATCACTGACTTTTTCTCTTCCTTGGCAATGAAGTGTGAGCATTGGCTCACTGGTTGGTTTGTACCTCCCTCATCTTTCTGTGCTTTTGGTACCAGGCCTTCCATCAGGAAGCATCTGACGGGGCAGCTGTGTGCAAAGCTGTGCTTCATGTATCTGAGGAAAGGCAGGGTCTGTATGGGATGAGATTATGCATTTTCCTGTCAGAAGAGGGCTTTTGCCTAAAAAGACTCAGGGCACTGAGCATTAAAGCATTTTTAAACCCAGCAATAACTTGTACTATGCTAGACTGTATTGTTTTTTACCAACTCCAGTGCCATTTAGACTCACTCACCCACACGGTGCAGAATCAAGCTTGTAACTGAACTGCAGTTACCATGTTTCTCAGCTAATGGTCTCTACATTTCTGACTCGCACATGTGCCAAGTTCCACTGGGCAGTGCTGGACACAATGTTTTTTATTGATTGTGGGTCCAGGCTTGAGTTTTGTCATCTGGGATAATCACCTCTAACAAGTCTTTTAGCTTTCTCTGTTGGGTACAGATGTTACATCATAATCTAATTTATACAAAGAGCACATTAGAATGTATATACTAGGCATTGCCCGATTTGGGCATGCTAATATTTAAAGATTAACATTATTAAAATGTACGATGCAAAAATCTGTGTAATATTTCTAATAAATCTTTTTCTGTTTCTGATGTTTGTCGTAATGTTTCAAATCTCTGCACGTGAACAAACCAGATTCTCTTGCAGTCTACTAGGCAGCAGGACTCCCAGGAGAGACAAAAAGATACCCATGATCCATTGATTCTCCTCCACTGGTAGCAAAGAAAATTTGGTCGTAATTGTCTTTTCATAAGTACATTAAGTTCCACGGTTTTGAAATAATTTAGATGCATTTGGATGCCTTCCTCTGAAATTGTCTTGAGATTGAGATTGTCTTGGGGATAAAGGAGTGTGAGAGATCTCCTGGTTTCTGAAACACAGTATTGAAGAGACAGTAGGAAATCATCCTAGCACAAAGGTAAGGAAAGAACACGGTAGAGAGCGATGTGTCTGCATTGGAAGCTCTTAAGTGACTAGAAGCTTAAGAAAGAAGTGGCCAAAAAGTGGAAGTAAGGACTCATGGTTGGAGTAAGTATAAAATTAAGGTTTTCATTTGCATAATCCAAACTACTTTGCCTCTCCCCACATAAGCATCATGTTTCAGTGCTGGATTGTTAATGCTGGGCTTATCCTTTCTTGTGGCAGTGTCACAGGCTGTCACAACAGTGTTGTTTTGATGGTTTGATCTGGGTAGCTTTATCTCCTGGACAAAGTGTGACCACATAAAACAGCAAACTAGATTTTCTCCTCACGTCCAGCTGCCACTGCACTTTATTTTGAAGTTTTGCTGTGCCTCACTTAGACTGGACTCAATATTTGCACCTGAGTTGTCTTCTGCAAAGGAATTCTCAGAGCCAGCCCTGTCTTGCTGTCTGGAAATCCCACCATCCCTGGCAATGCAGGCTCCTGTTGTGCTTAAAGTGTGCTCAAAGAGCAGGGCTATGAACACTCAAGTTCATCAGTTGTATGTCCTTGGAATAAGGCAGTTTACGTGTGTCTGTCTAAATTCCCAATTCTTTGTGCATTTATTTTCTCTGTCCTTTGGTCTGTCCTTGAATTTTTTGGCTATAAAACCTCTGCAACAAGAGCTGTATTTGCTAGGAGTTTATACACAATATTATAATAGAGCTAATTAATCAAACCAGATCGATTTTGTACCATTGTTTAGTTGTGGTGGGGTGAAATCCAGGATGTTTTGCCCTGCTCAGGGAAGCTGTGATTTATCTGCATTCCCCCTGCATTTGTAACACGAGTAGAAATTATCATGTAACATGAGCTGGTGACAGGCTGGCATTAAAAGCTGTGTGTCACCAACTGCCTCATTTCCATCTCCCTGTGACCCAGCCAGATCTTGGCTCAGGTGTAAAGCTGGTAATTCCTGTCAGCATGTTGCAGTAGCTGCAATAAGGGTGGGGGTTAGGGTTATTTTTCCATCAATCAAGCTGTTCGGGATGCATGTAGGACATTCTCCTTCATGTCTGGTAGCACCCAGTTTTTTGATGGGGTAGATTCTTGAGTTCTGGGATGTGGAAGGGCAAAAATCCTTTCTGCCTTACAGGCCAATGAGCAAAGACTGAACATGATGAGTCTCAGTCCATTCCCTATCTAATAGAGATCTGAATCTGACAATGCTGTCAGAGTTAATCTGTTCTTTGTACAGCATGGAAATAGCAGTGGGTAGCAAGATACCTGTCAGTGCAGCTGCTTTAGTTCATGTTTGCTTTGCCTTTAAACAAATGATCAAACAAGATACCTCTGGCTCTTTAAAACCCTGTCCCCGTAATCCTTCCTACAACACAAAGCTCTGCTGTCACAAACTATGTCTTAAAGTATCAGACATCCAACTGCTCATAAAGAATATTTGTGTTAAAATGGATCCACTGCTCCTCTGCCTGACCTCAGCAGATTACCTGAGCTGTGCCAGTGCCTCTGCTGTGATGAGCACATGCTGGAGAGCCAGCAGAGAGTAACAGCACAGCAATCAGGATCGACACTTGGAAAGGATGTAAAACAGTTCTTACCTTTGTCAGAATTTGCTGCGTTGGCCATTTTCAACTGTACTAATGTCTGTGAATTCTTAGAATCTGCTTAGGAACAATTGACTCTGAGGACCTGCTGTCTCTCACCACCAGACTTGGTGTTCCCGTTACTGAAGTAAGCTGTCAGCTGCTTACTGGCTCTGCTGCCTCGACTCTTTTCAGAACACACTCCAGATGCTTTGGTTTATTCCTTGGGAAAAGCTGGGTTCTCTGTGAAGATGTCAGGGTGTAATATATGTGGATATGTTCACACGTGGTTTAGCAAGAGGCTGAAAATGAGAGTTAAGGCTGATATTTACCCAGGATTATTTGTGCTGGTCATAGATGGGGTGAGATGTCCAGATTCAGAACTGCTTTGCTGCTTAGTACACTGTGATTGCCAAGTGTCTCCTAATGCATAAAGAACGTAGATTGGGGTGGAAAGACTAATTCCCTTCCTGACTGGTGCACGTTCTTCTCCAGATGGAGAGGGTTTTATTTGTTCTTCCATTTGAGATGGAGAGGGTTTTATTTGTATCAACACAGTGCCTCTGACCCCAGCATGAACCAGGACCTGTCTGTGAACACACAGACCAGCTCTAAGCATGCATTCAGTGTTTTGAGGTTCATATTCAGGTGGAGTCCCTGGCAGAGGCAAATGAAAGCAAGGTGCCATGACCTGATCTATCTTTGAAGCTGAAGACAAGGCAGACAGTGTAGTCTAAAGTTTAAAGCCCAGAATGAGCATTAGGAGCTTTGGCTTCTCAGAGATCTTCCATGGGAACTGAGGCAGGTGTGCTAGTCATAATAAGCATAAGCAATACCAGTAGAATAAAAGTCTTCCAGATGGAGACTCAGTAGGCTGTAAAGGTCAGAACTAGATGGATGAAGTCTCATAGGTATAGCTTTTCAGAATCTGATACTGGAAAACTCTAGGCAGTCACTCTGGGAAGCAGGACCCTGAAGTAAATGTCACCCAGAAAAGACGGCAGTCAGATTACAGGGGCAATCAGTTGGTTTTTATTGAGCATAGCAGGAAGAAAATGAAAGCTGTAAAAAGCCAATGTGGGTAAACATTACTCACTATATCTAGAATGTGAACTGCTGTCCCTTCTTAAGTACATAGCAATGACCGACGCTTTATCCTTACCCACACACGCATCATGAGTTTAAGCTGGTTAAAGAGAAAGTAACAAGATTAAGAGAATTAACATGGGAGCAAGTGATTTTTCTAACCTGCTGCACCCAGACATTTGCACACCCTCTGTGCAAAGCCATGTCTTACCACTCCTCTTGGCTTTAAAAAAGGGAGAGTATTCAGTAGTTGAAACCCCTCTTCCACCTTCATGTGCTGGAAGTTTTGTCTTAAGCAGCTTATTCTTTCTCTCTCCCACACTCCAAGCAAGGAAGCAAATGAATTCCTCAGGTTAACGTTACAGCAGCCCATACCCAACATTCATCCAACAGGGTCAAGCTCCTGGGCAGCGAGGCTACAACCATGGCTCTGCTTGGCTTTTTCGGTTATAAAATGCCTGTTATTTTCCTTGCCAAAATCAAAAGCACAGCCAGGGCAGTTACAGTGAAGGCAGTGAGTGCGGCCTCTTGTGTATTTGTAATGCAGCTACAGTATTCAGTTCAGACATCCCAACCTGGCCGAATAGCACAGCAATAATGATAATATATGCATAGCTCTGCCCTTGAGAGCAATTGTACTGCCAAGGCCCTGGAGAGCCATTCAGGGAAGGGAGAGTTCAGTATGAAGCTTGCAAAGGGGCTAATAATACGTAATACGCCAGGGGATAGTGTGGTCCAGGTTCTTCCCGTTCAGCTGTGATTCAAACGTTGCTTTCATAGTGACTAGGAGGGCTTATGGTCTTGCAAGGATGGAAACCACACTGACCAAGCTTTGGGGTTTCAACAGTATTTACCGCTAGGTTTACATAACACTTCTGCCAATAGTTCTGGAAACAAAACAAATCTCCTATCTTTACAACAGAGCAATAGAATAGAGGCTGTGTAATAATGATCCTGGGGTTCAAACGGGTTTGGAGTACAAATTGAGCTTTTGCTGGCAGCTGAGTGTGGAGCCAGATGGGACAGGAAGGCTCATCCCTCCTCTGCATTGGCTGATTCGAATTTTGGAGTGTATCCTGCAGTATTCCCTTTGCCACAGCCAAGCTGCCCTTTAACCCCTGAGTGACCTGCATGGATATTTACAAATCTTGGTTCTATCTTGCACAAAGAGGCTGAGGGATTTTACTTAAATCAGTTCTTATTGTTGCTGTAAAGTGTTGGCTGGGAGCAAAGCTCCAGTCAGGCTGCAGAGCGGGCACTTAGCAAGTTTGTTTTCTTAGGGGCATGGAGTTGTGAAGGTGCCTGAGAAGCAGCTCCAGCTGTGAATGAAGCAATCCCAGGATGTTTGATGTTTGAATTGCAGGCACATCACCGCCTGCCCAACTTCACCCTGGGTTTTCCACTGACGTTGGCCTGGAAACGTAACAACGCTTCCTATTGATTTCTCTGTGAAATGGGCTGCACCATCTCCAGCAGCACAAACGGGACAACTGGCCCCAGTACGTGCTGGGAGCCCTGTGCAGGTGAAGCCTCACAACCAAGGCTCAAGGCATCATTCGCTCCTGGTTTGAGCTGCGGCTTTCATTTGAAATGAGTGTTGGAAGAGGTACTTGGCTGTTCATCATAGAAGGTGGTTGGTAAATGAAATCAAACCCTGAGATCAATTAAAACTGTCTTCAAACTGGTATCCTCATACCCGGCCTCCACCCAGCCAAAATCCTTCCTTTTGAATTACATCGCTGTTTAGAGTTTATTTTGTTGGGTCTTGTGGTGACTTTTGGGGTTTTAATGAAAGGTGCAAGATGTAACCCACGGTGCACAAAGAATTCACGCACCTGCATTGTTACAAGAAGAGTTCTTGCAGGTAATTTAAGCACCAGGTTTAAACTCCAGGGTAATAGGCCTTTATTATCTGGCAGTGACCCTGGAGACCAGGAAAACCCAGGATTGTTGATCTGCTGTTTATGGTTTATCTTAATTTTCCTGCTCTGTTATCCAGGGGTTTTGCAGACTGGCTGAAAGCTCCAGTATGGAAATAGTTTCCTCTGGAATTTCACTCTCCGCTTTCCCAGTCTCTTCCAGATAAACAGCTACAGCGATACAGCAACAAACCTCACCTTTGGCCATTCACCTCCACCACTGTTTACTTCAGAGCTCACCTGGAATCCTTGCCTGGCTGATGCTCAGCACAGCAATGCAGCAATAAATATCCAGGCAGAGCCGAGGGCTTGCTTCACCTGCCTGCACACCACCTTAGCCTCAAAAACATGTTCCCTTCACCTTGCTTGCGTAGACTGTGTGCAGCTCAGCCCGACCTTGGCAGTACCACTTCGAAGAGGGCTTTTGTACCTGCTCTATGGTTTAGAGGTTATATTGTGTCTTGGGAATCCTTTCTTGGAGTCAGGTTCAGGGCAAGCTATGTCTTGTCCAGCAAAACAACGCAGAAGTTCTAGTGAAGACTTGAGTGCTAATGGGGATTTGGTTCACGCTGCTCTGCGAGGCTCATGGCTCCTATTGAGCAAGTCGTAGCTGAGCTTTGCTGCCCTGGAAATTGGGTATGGCCATTTTAGAGACATGAGCTGGTTCCTCATCCAGCTCCTCATGTCCACCTTGCAAATCCTCACCATCACCACTGGCACCGGTCATTCAGTGAGCAGAAAGCTCTTGCAGAGGAGATAGGAAGTGGAAAGAGGTTTGAAATGCGTCTCTTGGGCAGACGTGTGTGGAGGCTTGTACTGAGGTGTACTGCCAAGGTCTGCAGGAAGAGTGGACACAGAATGACACATGCCATGGCTCAAGATTGTGCCACAGCCTAAACTTCAGATGAGGGCTTGTGCAGAAAGCTGTGGGGACGGCCTCTGTCTCTCCTGATTTCTCAGCCTCTCCTTTCTGCAGGAAGGTTTTGGGATGGAGCAGCCTCTTCATGGAATGAACGGCTAGCAGCTCTCATGGGTGGATGAAGGGTTGCCAAAGTCAGTATGATGGATGAACTTTCTGTCTGGCATCCACCTTCCTTTCCCTTCCCTGTTTTTGATATCCGGAAGGTGTCTGTGTCCCTTTGAAGCAGACACACTCCCACATCAGCCCTTGTTACTCCTTAACTCTGTGTTGTTTCAGGAGTGTCCGAGATGGCAACTCTGGCTGCAGGACGAGCAAGAACTTCTCATCTGTCACTGACTGGAGCTTTACTTTGTGCTCAGGGACCTGCCCCTGCGGGCTGCCTGGGTGTGCATCGGGTGTGCATGGAGAGATGTGTGCTGGTGGGGCTCTCACCCGCTCTTTGTGGCTGGGCCAAGAGAACTGGAGGTGTCAAGCCAGAGGTTGCTAGGGAAGTCCTCAGTGAAGCCCGAGGCTGCTCAGAGGCCTCATACAAAAGAGATCACAGAGGGCTGCAGGAAGCGCACGGCCTCCAAAGCAGCAGCTCTGCTCCCTCGGGACAGCAGCAACAGAAGGAACAGCACGTACGAGGTCGGTGGGCTCCTGCCAAGCCCCGGAGCCGCCACACCAGGGTGCTGATCCTGCCTCCCACTGCATCGCCATTCATAACGTGGGATCTGTTTAAATCAGCTTCCCTCTGAACAAAAGAGCCAGATTAGTTCTTACACTTGAAAGAAGCAGGTTGGGGCTGGTGCCGTTTCCTACATGAGTGCTGAGAGGCAAATCCCCAGAGTAAAATAGAATCCAGGAAAATAATAGTAATGGTGATTCATTTGTGTCTCACATCTTCACATCCAGCAGTGCGCCAGTGACCTGTTGCCATGTTACTATTTCTCTCTGATCTTGAATGGATTCCACAAGCTTTGGGCTATATTTACCTTCCCAATTGTGTGACTTCCTTGCTCCTTTACAGACTCCAGTATATAAATATGGACATTATCACCTGCGGACTCCCCATCCTCAGAGCCTCAGGAACTGCAGAGTTTCACAACACCTGCTCAGATGATTACTTTACAAGGCCAGCACATTCTGTTGGTATTTAATGGTACGGTGCACAATGCCATATATTTTAAAACAAGGCTTGAAGTACGGAGCTGGAGGGCAGTGTCAGTATCTCCAGATGGGAATGGGCTCATCCTCCTCTTGCTGCCAGCAGGATTTAACCACGTTTGGTACAACAGAGCTGAGCACGCTTGTCCTTGGCTCCGCTTGCAGCCAAGTTGTATTCAGAAGTTCAGTTGCATCAGTTAGAGCCAGAATAAACCACTGGACCTTGGCAAAGGCTTTGCTGCTTTCGAGAGCCATGAATCTCTGTGTAATGCAAAATCCATAACACCCACAGTGCCTCACTACCTGTGTCACAGAGAGACCTTACCCAGAACAACCCATTCATCACAATGTGAAATACTGGTTTTTCTATGTCTGACTTGATAAACCACTCTTTCCCTTTGCTCAGGCTGTAAACCCTACTTTCATGATCACAAAAGCAGATCCGTTTCTTATAAAATGCATCCACAGTTTGTATGTATCCACCAAAGTTAATTCCCGCTTCACCCGAGTGCTCTAAAGCTGCCGAAGGCTTCTGTTGGCACATGTTTTAGAGCTAGGAAAACAATGTGTGTAAAAACCCTGATGTAAATCCACTGCTTTGGGGGGAAAAGTGCTTTTCCATCCTAGTTTACCATCGTTTACATGATTATAACAGGCTGTGCACAAGGGAAGCTACACTCATCCCGAAAGAATAAATAAACCAAACCAGTGTAGGCAAGTTCAGGATTGAGCCAGTGCTGAGGATGATGGAGCAGCCTCACATGGGGGCTGTGTACCAGCAGCCCTGAGTCCTCCTCAAAACTCTGTTTGAATCACACGAGTTAGATGCCCATCTGTTAGTGCTGTTGTGAGACTCTGACCTTTCTTTGAGCAGGCAAAGTGCTCGGAGGATGGAAGTGTGAAGGTGTTAGGTGGGAGGGCAAGGGGCAGGATTGTTCCCTGAGTGCAGATCCTTTTGTCTAAAAGGAACAAAAGGAATCTCACTCTAAATCCCCATGGAATTAAATACACCACAGCCATGGCTTTCCTTCAGCATCCAAGCCATCCTTCAGCTTCCTGCCCCAAAGATGCTTAACTTCAAAAATAAAAAGTAGTTTCATTCCATACAAATGAGGAGTTCCCCTTCATATCACTCTGATCCAAAGCATTGTTAGTGAGAGTGTCCCCATTTACACCATGCCCATAGGAATCATTTTGATCCATTTTTCCCATGCAGTTTTGCTCTGCTTTAACTTTGGGTCCCCACAAAGCTTTCCCTGCTGCAGGATTTAATTTCCAACTTACTTTTGTATTTTAAGAAGCAATTTCTTTGACTTTATTGGCTACAGGAAGGTTCATTTTGCTTTAAATGTTTAGAGGTTTTTCTTGTTTCAGTCCTGGGTTTTCAGTACTGCCGGATGCTACAAAACCAGAATTAGGTTCAGCCTCCGATCTGTTTGCGTTTTGAAGGTGAACACAATGCAACGCATGAAAGCTGTGCTGGAAAGGTAAGTAGCTATGAAACTGTGTTTATCTTCACATCCTCTGCCGCTTCTAAGTGCAGACAACCCCTGTCGTTGGTGATTGCGTTAGGTCTTCATTAAACCCAAGCTCAATGCCTGCAGCCCTGCGAGTAACAGCGTTTGCTAATCCGCTGTATTTTGCCATTTCCTTACATCAGGGACGTTGGTGACGACCCGGCCGCGGGCACGAGGCGCTTTGTGAAATCTCTTTGCTCTTCCCTTGCTCCTGGGGACTTTTCCCCGTGGGGGAACCACAGCAGCTGAGCCCAGCGCCGTGCGCGGGGGGCTCGGAGGAACTTTTGGTCCTAGTTTGGCTGAGCCCAGCGCCCCGGGGCTGGAGCACCGGGGACCGCGCAGGGGCCGGGGCAGTCCCGGGGCCGGGCGGTGCGGAGCTGCCGTCCCGGGGCCCGCCGGTTCCCGGCCAATCGGCTCAGCGCCGCGCTCTCCCCGCCCCGCTCGCCCCATGTGCAGAAATAGCCCCGCCGCGGCCGGCAGCGGCTTTCTGCGGGGAGCGGGCGGGAGGGCGGCAGCGGAACATCCCCGGGCGGAGCAGCGGTGTCCGTCCCGTCCCGTCCCGTCCCGTCCCGTCCCGTCCCGTCCCGTCCCGTCCCGTCCCGAGGTGCCGGCGGATGGCCCCGCGGCGGGCGCAGCTGCCGGACCCGGCGGCGGGCGGGCGGTGACCGGAGCCCTCGGGAGCGCGGATGCCGGGCGGGGGCCGGGCTGTGCGGGCAGCGGGGGGCCGCGGGCCCGGGCTCGCTGCGCCCCTCGGGCCCCCCAGGGTCGGGCGGGAGGCGGCGGTGGGCCCGGACATGGGTGTCTGTCTCCGGGCAGCGCTGCCCCGTGGCCTGTTGGTACCTGCGGCCGGGCGCCCGCTGGAAAGTACCTTCTTCTCATGACCGGTTCTAGTTCCTCGCCCTGGGCTCTCGCCATGGACACTATGAAAACCACTTACATCGTGCTGGAACTGATCATCGCTGTGCTCTCCATCGCTGGCAATGTCCTGGTTTGCTGGGCCGTGGCCATCAACAGCACCTTGAAGAATGCCACCAACTATTTCCTGGTGTCTCTGGCGGTGGCTGACATTGCCGTGGGTTTATTAGCCATCCCTTTTGCCATCACCATCAGCATTGGATTCCAGGTGGATTTTCACAGCTGCCTCTTCTTCGCCTGCTTCGTGCTGGTGCTGACCCAAAGCTCCATTTTCAGCTTGCTGGCGGTGGCCATCGACAGGTACCTGGCTATTAAGATCCCGCTGAGGTAAGAGGCTGGAGTGGATGCAGGTAGCCACATTCCCTGAGAGCCCAGACCGTGACCTTCCTTGCCTTAGTGTGCAGGGGCTGCTGATCTCTAGCGTTGCCCTCAGAGGTTTGAGGGTCATGGTGATGATGAAAAGAACAGGGATTTTGCACTTACTTGCTGCAGGACTGGGATGGGGGTTCCAGTATCCTGCCTCTCACTTCAAAATGCACCTGGTAGCTCAGTTTCTGGAGGATGTCTGCCCTGGGAAGGTCATGAGTTGGTGGGATGATTCAGGAGTGTGCTTGGAATAGTTGTAGCTAATCTATGCAGGTATTTATACAGCCTCCATTACTGTGGTGTCCGGGCATCTCTCAGGTAACTAAATATAGGAGCACCCACTGTTCCTCCCATTTTCCAGCCTATTAGAGAAGCGGTGATGTAGGCTGTTCTGTGAAAATTCTTGTCTCTTCCTCAGCTCAGGTCACAATACGTTCAGAAAGCTGAAAGTCGTCTTAAATAGATCTTAATACGATTTTGTACACACTTTCAGCCAGGACTAGAGGCTAACCAGGATGTCTTCCAGTTTTTAGGGGGCTAGAATTGGACTGAAAGCACAATTTGCTGCACCTACAAATGCTGAAACCATTTTTCCGTGCTTGCATATGTATCTTTTCTTTCTGAGTGCTTATAACGAGTCTATAGAGCAGTAAATGTCAGAAGGTGTCACACTGTGAAAGGAAAAGGGAAGGAGAAAGGTTTCACACATCGGACTGTTTTACTGTTTAGACTTCCATCCATCAAAGACATAAGCTGGTTTCCTTGTAATTTATGGGATGTTGCAACATAATGAGGAAAACTATCAAATATAATTTACAGGCACTTCCCCAGTGAGTTGCTGCAGCAGCTGCCTTAAGCTTAAATGCACCAAAACCCTGGCTTTGCATTACAAATGACCCAAGTCCATTAGTCTCAGTCTCCTTCATGTCTCTGTTGTCCCTCCCTGAGAATAAGACACATCATCGATGGAGCAGGACTCCAGGACTGCTCCGGGGTTGGTGTAGGGACCTCAGCTGAACTGTGTGAGCTGCAGCTTTCCTCCATTCTGCTCATCTCTGGTATCTCCTCTGCATGAGTGATGACCTAAAATGACTTAAAAAACCCCTTTCACCCTGTTCTGGCACCTCGTGTTGGAGAACCCCCATCTGCTGAGCAAATATGAATCAGCCACCAGGCAGATGATAAAGTCTGGTAGTGGAAATGTGCGTGTGTCACTGGAGCAGCACGCACGGAAATTCCACGGGATGGAGGGTAAGCAAGAGCAGCTCGGCAGCACCCATTGATACAGAGGGAGCAGGGTCAGAGCTGCTCACACCCCTGCCAGCTCCTCTGACACAGTTGCTCGCCTTCACAGCCCCCCGCCTCTACTGGAATACACTGCTCCGGATAACGGGGGGGTGCATCTTCCATCCCCTCCTTGAGGCTTTCTCGGGATGGGGCAATCGGCACAGCAGCAGCCACGGGAGCAGGTTGGAGTTTTTGGGTTTCAGTTTAACCACAAGCAGGCTGTCCAAACGCGGTTCTAGCTCTCATCCTTTGAACCACAAGGGTTTTTTGCAGCCTTTAACTGAGGAAATTGGATCTTGTGAGGGATTCAAAGTGACAGCAGCAGCTCCGAAATGCTCTGATGGGACCATTCACACGGCTGTGGAAGGGAAGTGGTTTTGCTGAGTATTTCTTCCACTCTCTTTTCTTCTTATTCCCCCCCCACCCCCCACCCCCTGGCCCTGGTCTGGTCTCTGGCAGCTTTGCTCAGCTCTCCTGGAGGTCAGCTCATACACCTGTGTGGGACGACATCCCAGGGCAGTTTTGCCTTGCTTCAGGGCTGCTTTTTCACCTCCTCTTAGGCCAAACCTTTTATTCCATTTGCACAAACATCTTTATTCCTGTGAGTGCTTTGTACTCCCTTCAGCTGTAAATGGAGATCAAGGAGTCCCACTCTAGGCTGGTCTAAATAATGAAGTTTAGATTAAACTTGGTCTTGGAATTGAGGCTCATTTTATTGCTTTTAGAGGTGTCAAAGAAGTAAAACTCCTTTGTAAGGAGAGAGGTTTCTACCCGCTACGAGTGCAGGGCAATGGACAGGGCATTGCTTTGGCAAGAGGTTTAGGGACTGGTACTGAAAGGCTGCTCTCATTTGTACAGCCAAGATCAAGAGGGTATAGAGGAGGTTATAGAACTCCACTGGCAAAACACTTCTCTGCGGCACTAGGGTTAGAGCTGTCTCATCAGCATCGCTACTCCTAGGATGCTCCACGGTGTTGCCAGCACCAAGCAGGAAGGAACTTGTCCGTCCACTCGCCCTAGGTAAATGCACTTGGTGTTTCTGGAAGGAGGTTTGTGCTGTGGGAAGGGAGTGGTGTCCATCAGTTTGTAGGAATGGAAATCTTAGGAAAAGTGTTTCTCCCTGAAACCCTCATCCTGGAGCCCAGCACAGGGGCTGGTAACAGACTGTGAAGTATCAAATGTCTCAGAAACTGATTTTGCCCCAGTCCTATCGAGTAATTCCCAAACAGTTGTAGCAGAGTGGACAAGTGTCCGTGCTGTATCCTGTGCTCCACCAGCTCCCTGTGGAAACCTCTGCAGGGACACTGGGAACTGACTGTGCCGCATTACTTAATACAATTTCAGGACTATTTAAGCACACTGAGAGGCTGGAGGGGTGCACAGGAGAAGCCTGCGTTACAGCCAGGCTAATAATGGATTTTTCAGTTCTGTGGCTGAACCAGGAAATCTCATGGGAAAGAGGGAAATTATTCCAGTCAAACTGCAGGAGATACTTGGAGGTTTCAGTGAAACAAAGTGATCCTGAGCAGCCCAGCGGAGTGTTTTTTGAGCTGCTTAACCCTCCTGATGTCATTGTGCTGCTTTTTGAAGCGGTGGCATCCTCGCTGGGAAGGAATCACAAATTCTTATCCAGACAATTGCAGAACAACAAAAAAAAATGAATCTCAGAACATTTAAAAATGGTGGGTTTGAACCCTCCCTCTTCTGGCTAAAAATATTCCCTGGATTTGACCGGGAGCCAGGAATTCTTTCTGTCCCTTGAAACTCTGATTTTGTTTGTTTGCTTTTGACAATTCACTGTGTGCAGAGGAGCCCGCGCTGCCCACTTCGTGCAGCTGCAGCCCTGAGCCCTTTCCTGGGTCCTTCCTCGGACACCCTCTAACCCTGCCTTGCTTTCCACATACCCCTGGACCCCCGTGTTTCTGCCCAGGCAGTGCTGCTGCCTGCGTGTGCCCATCCCCGTGCTGCCCCAGGTACGTGGCACCGTCCCTGCTCCTCTCTGCCAAACCGACCCCCCAAAACCTCGCTCCTCCATTGCGCTTTCTCCAGCACAGCAGCAAATCCCGGCAGCTGGGCTCCTCTCAGGAGCAGTAAATCCATCCTGCAGAGTGTTTGGCACAAGAGCGGCGCGAGGCTTTCGCTCTCTGGCTTTCTTCAGGGCTGAATTTCACCCACAGTCCCATAGCTGTGAGCCAAAGAAGATTTGTAGGTGGAATAAAGTCTTTCCCTTTTATTTGTGTTAACCAAAATCCTCTGGCATGGCTAATAATTGTAGGTATGGGGAGATGCCTGGAACAAATGCGTCTGGAATTAGGGAGGCAGAAGAGTATCTGTACTTAGAGAGTAAAAGAAGGAAATGCTGTGCAACATCATGCTGTGTGTGCCCTTGTCTGCTTGGTGATGTCCTGCAGGACAGTGAATGTGTTACTGCTGCTGCCCATCTGGCAAACACCCCAGCAGAGGCCTCCAGAGGGAAAATTAGCCCCAGGTCCCTGTGATTTGAGCTGATTTGATGCTTGGTCTTCCTCCCTGGATTTAGGATTTAGTTCTCTCCCATCTTCAGTTTCATCCCTAGCAGAACTGCGGGACTGATGTTCCCAGGCAGCTTTGCCATGAACTGGAACAGGGCATCCATGACCATGGCCTCTCCCTTTCTGCACTGAGCCCTTGCTGTTCTTCTGCAGTCAGAGCGTCTGTGCTCGGATCACAATCTGCTAATGGTGTTGCTCTGCTTCTGGTGCTGCCAGCCTCATGTGAGCTGCTGCCCCTCTTGTCTTTGTCACGATGAAGGTACCAGTCCAGCTCCTTTCCGTTGTCCTCACAGGGACAAGTTTCACTTGGGTCATTGTTGCTCTCATCTGGCCTTTTAGCTGAGCAGTGGCCTTTCTGGATGCGAGCTGGCTGATGCTCCATGGCTGCCTGCCCTCGCTGTGCCCTGCTGCTGCAGAGGAAGTGGTTACCTCTGTGTTCCCCAGCTAAGAATGGTTCCTGGTTCCTTTCAACTCCCATCTTGCTCCTCATAAAGCAAACTGAGAGATATTGATGCCATGCAGGAGGGCTGGAGCCACTGAGGAGAAAATCCCCCTCAGAGCCTCGGGCTTCACTTGCCATTTTCTGTGTGGCACCAACGGCACACAGCACTGCGGCTGCTCTTCCTCCTTCTGCCCTTGCTTCATTTCCTCTCTGAAGGGAAATCCTTGCATTGCCCTTCATCTGAACCCCGGCCATGCTCTGCTGTTCACGTGTGGCTCACGCGTGCAGTGCGTGACCCTGACACCCTGAGCAGCACAGGAGCCTGGATGGATTTGCTGTTTGTCCCAGACCACAAGACAGACTCTTTTAGGAGTGTTCTGCCCCAGCCTTTGGCTACACCAGGCAGTCACTGCATGGGGGTGTTGGCCTCCTATTACTGTATTTGATCCACAAGATTCCAGGAATCAGTGGCGCCAGCTGTGCCCTACAGATGTGCCAGTGCTCTCCCCTCCCCATCTGCTCTCGCGGCTTTGTGAAGTCCAGCAAGCTCATGGAATTTGTATGTGCCAAAGAGCGGATTATCTCCTAATCCTATGGATGACAGCAGGCCTGGGCATGAGCCACAAATAACCTGTGGGGACATCAGTGGGGTGTGTCCATGCCCTTATGCTCAGCCTTTGGTGCTGTGTAGGCATCAGTGTGAGCACCACCAATGAGGCTGCTGAACCTGCTGGGAAGAAGGGCCAGAGCAGTCCCTGTGCAGGGAGACTGATGCCACTGTGGCTGGGGCTCTGCCTGCACCCCTTTCATGGTGCACTGTGTATCAGCACCCATCGCCCCAGTGTTCACATCCTCCCACCCAAACTGCAGTGCCGGGTCCCCAGGATCACGGTGCTGTGGGGTGGCTGTTTAGCCACATCCTTCCTTCCCAGTACGTGGGACAAGGGGCTGGATCCCTATCACTAGCTGAACCTGCATGTGAGGACAGGATGGGCTCCTGGAGCATGCTGGAGCATGCTGGGATAAGGCACATGGGGTGAATGGTGCTGGGCTCGCTGCTGACCACACAAGACCCACCAGTCCTTGGGAAGGTGGGTCTGGGCTCTGCAGGGAAGGCAGATGAATAGCAGCTTGCTGGGCCTGGCGGATGGAGAGTGGTTTGGGGCCTTTGGGAAGGGCTTTAGCACCTGTTTCATTACAGAAAGAGTGATCCAGCAGAGATCTGCCATGTCCTTACCTGTATCTGTTATCTTAGCGAGCAGGCCACTGGGGCCCTGGGAGCGGGGTGGCTGCAGCACTGATCTATGTACAGGATCGCACCCAAGCAGTTTGCTGGGAATCGCAGCTCCTACCTCACCTCTACCAGCTGCCTTTAGCGCAGCCACCCGGGTGCTGCGCATCTGAGGTCTGGCCGCGCTGGGAGGTTTGGAATGACAAAAATGCTCAGCCCCAGGCACTGTGAGGCCGGTAACTCTGGGGTTTAGAGCCTCGGAGGGAGGGAGGTGCCGAGAAAGAGCTCGGGAGGGCTCCGTGCTGCTCTCAGCGCCGCGGGCTCAGGTAGGGAGCGCCAGGCTGCTGCGCTCCAGGGCTCAGAATCCCCCGCGGCACACGGAGCGCTGCGGTCCCGCATCCCGCGGCTTGAGGCGGCCGCTTCTGCGCTGCTATCGGGTCGTTGGGGGGTGGCAGCTGAGCTCATTTCCTTCCTGTGCCCCGGGCTCTGCGCACCCCTGCCTGTTCCCCAGCATCAGGCACGGGCACAGGGGATTGCCCAGCGTGGGCACCGAGCCCGCCCTGCGCCCCGTGTCCCGGCTCAGTTCTCAGTCACCTTTCGTTACCCCGGAGCTGGCTGGGGCGCACAGAAACCAGGCACCGAATGCAAACGCCTGCCCGGCTGCGGGCTGCTGCGGGAGCGTGCGAGAGGAGCGTTCACAGAACCACATCACAGGTGCTGCTGGTGTTCAGCCAGTGCAGGGGTCCCAACCTCCCAGCCTGAGCTGTGGTTTCGCTTCTTAATCCTTCACATTACCCAAACACACGCCATTTGCAGGGCACTTTGGGCCAGAGCTGCGCTCTCTTACGTTGCTCCTTTCCACATTCCTGCTCCTGCAAGCCTGATGCTGCTCAGCCTTTCTTTCCCTTGCCCTGTGCTGGCAGTGGCAGGGCTGAGGTCCTAGCCTGTATGGAGCAGCACGGAGGGATAAACTGGGATGAGGCAGCTGCCCTCAATGGGAGCCTTTCCTCTCCCAGCCTCTCCCCACCCCAGGGAAGGAGTTCTCTGGAGGGATAAGCACATGGGCATGGATATCTTGTACTGAAACCTGCAGGCCCTCGATAATCTGAGCTTGCAGGCTGCGGGGCCCAGGGTGCTCAGGGGTAGGGAATGCTCCCCTCCACACACCCAGCCACCCCAAGAGGCATCACCACGGCTGAGCGTGAAACACAGGTGGGTTTTGTCTGTTTGTCCCTGGAAGAATAATTTGAAGTCTTCATAACTGGGGAGCAGTAAATGTGGGGCTGCGAATGGGTTTGCTTCCAGCTGGCAGACACCCCCCATCCTTCCTCTGGGAGCAGCAAATGGCGACCGTTGTCTGAGGGCCCATCCCCAGCCAGGATGGCTTCATTCTGCGCTCTGTGCTGCTGCTCCCTGTGCCTTCCTCTGCCTCCCACCTCTGTGACTC
Organism: Loriculus beryllinus; assembly: GCA_039877255.1. NCBI lineage: Eukaryota > Metazoa > Chordata > Aves > Psittaciformes > Psittacidae > Loriculus > Loriculus beryllinus. Next base: position 52,722 of record JBCJKH010034604.1, read on the forward strand.
TGCTCCCAGGTGGAATCACTTCCCAGAGCACACACAGGCAGTGTGGCAGGCCTGGGGCAGCCCCAGCCCCTGACAGCCTCTGACCACACACCGATCTTGTCTTCTGCTTGTATTAGTTCAAGCTCATCAAGCTTTTATTTCGGACTAAGGCTGAAAATGCCAATGTAAACAAAGCAAGGCCCAGAGAAAGAGAAAGCTTCCAGTTTTTGAGTCATAGAATCATGGAACGGTTTGGACTGAAAGGACCTTAAAGCTCCTCCAGCTCCAACCCCTGCCACGGGCAGGGACCCCTTCCACTGGAGCAGCTTGCTCCA
>JBCJKH010034607.1:12337-26837 GCA_039877255.1 Loriculus beryllinus
CTATGACATTACTTGTTTATTGTTTAATTTCATCCTCTAATTAATTTGATGAAGCCTCTCAAAATAAGTAAAATCTATTCAGAAAAATGCAGCCTCTATTTTGATCAGTTTTGTTCCCTTTCAGCAGGTAATCCTTGATAATGTAATCACTGGGTATAGAAGGTTTCATTTAATAATGAAAGACAAAAATTCTAAAGGAGAAAGACAGGAGGAAGCTACTAGAAGACTGGAGTGATAATAAAAGATGACTACAACCCAAAGTTGCATTACTTAGAGATTATTATTGATATTGCAAGAACTACCATATGCTTTGCAAGCTGTGACAGTCACCCTTGTAGTCACATGGATGAAATGATCAACTGCTTTTTGCATTCAAAGTGATAGGAACAAACTTGATTCAAGCAAGAGAAGCTGCTGTCTAACAAACAGCACAGGGACATCATGTAGCTTAATTACCATTGTAGCTTAATTACCATTTTGGGGAAGGAAAGTCTCTTCGTTTGGTTCTGATCTTCAGCTTCAGGTTGTGCATGCAGTTAAATGCAACTTTTATTTACTAATATTTTCAAAAGAAAAAAGCTAAATGAGTGCAGGAAGTTGCCATTTCACTATTCCGTGCAATCATTCTTATGCATCAAGGCCAGGTTCGATGGAGCCTTGGGCAACATGGTCTAGTGTGAGGTGTCCCTGCCCATTGCCAGAGGGGTTGGAACTAGATTGTTTTAAGGTCATTTCTGACCCTTATCATTCTATAATTCTATGATAAGGCCACACATTGGACACCTTTAATGCCAGCGATGTCTTGTCCTTAGCACAAAAATGATAAGCCTGGTTTGAGTGGCAGAAAGGACTAATGTAAGTTGTCCAGGATTTCCCAGTGACATGTAAATCAGACACTCAATGCTTATATAAAGGTCTTGTCTTCTTATACCTGCTACAGCCCCGATGCTGCATCCTTTGCAGCCTTGTACAACTCCAAGGAAGAAGCTACAGAACCACTTCCAGATGGGATATTTAATATCATCAAAGTGGTCCTTCTGCAGTGGCTAAGCTGCTTCAGAAGGCACCAGAGTGTATCTATCCTCAACACACCTGACTGCACCTTCAACAGACCCTGAAGCATGGATTGAAAGGTATTCTTCAGAAATCTCCTACTGACCTCATTTTGATTCAGAATTTTAATCCCACCACCACCATTCCCCTACACCCCCCCGCCCCCCCGCAATTGCTATGCATGTGCTCTCAGCAGAAATAATACACTCTCATTATTGGTGGACCTTCAGCCTCACATAACAGCATCAATCCTGTCACTGCACATACAGAAAGTCTCTGCTGGGGAATCTGCATGGACAGTAACTCATATACACTGTCAGTCCCGGGGAAACATGAGATAAATACTGTTTGCTGTAGAACTTCTGGTTCTCCTCTCTAAAAGGAAGAATTCTTCTGGGGTAGAGACAGAGAAAGGAGATGAAAAGTTGGAATATGCCCAGCTTCATGGCTTGACCACAGATATTACAGCATGCGCAGCAAACACACCCCTCTAACAACAGATGAATTGCTGGGATTCACTTCCTCACCTGCTGGACCTTGTAGATGAAAACAGTGGCAGCTTAGAGGGACTCCTTGTTCCATCTCCATTGCAAAGTGTGAGGCCTTGAGCAACTGCATCTTTCTCCACAAATCTTGATTTCACACTTGCAGTAGGAACGGGCCAGCCCCCTTCAAAACAAGATATCATATCTGTTTTGGGAACATAAAGTGAAGGAGACTGTATTTCACAGTGCAACACATACAGGCATGTCTTCTGTTTACTCCTTTTTTATTTATTTACTCCTACATGAGGTCATTGAAGCTAGCAAGAACTTTACAAATCATTTCTTTTTTCACCATTGCTTATTGGTCATTAAATAAGAGCTGTCACTTTACATAAATAGATCTACGTTATCAACTGGAGCTATAAGTGGGATTATATCAATACAGTAGAGGTAAGGAAACAATTTTTTAACTTCCCTCAGCTTAGTCAGAGAAAGCAGCATCGATGGTTTCATTTTGTTTATACAAAAGTTTCCTGTGTGATTCCCATGCACAAGGGCTATTTTGCAGCACAGGAAAGGATTTGCACCTGAAGTATTTTGGCTTAAGTTTTCTTATTTTTATTAAATCACAAACATTTTCACTAAATTTAGGTGGGTGTCCCCCCCAAAAAAAAAAAATATTTACTGTTGAATGCAATCTGAATTTGTAGGCAAAGATGATCTAAGAGTCCCATTATATCACCTCCATCTTCAAACAATCAACAAGAGGACTAAGACAAAAGTAGGCCAGCTCTTTTTTCTTAAAGTATAACTGTTCTTTTTTGTCAAGCTTGATCCAGTGTGGAAGTTTCATTTAAATGTGACCTGTAAAGCAAAAATTAAAAGCAAGCACAAACTTCTGCACTGAATGTCTCCAGGCTGTGGGGTACAAGAAAATCCAGTACAGAAACATCTGTAATATTTTAGTGCCTAGTTGCTGAGAGGAGGTTCCTGAGATAAAACCTGCCACTTGCTGCAGAGACTCCAGAATTCATCTTATGTTGACTCTAGATTGACTGCTTCAGTTGGAATGAGAATTTTTTGGAGTCACTCTGTGAATGGCCGGTGTCACATGCTGGGATTTTTCCAGTGAACTAAGCACGAAAGGAAATTTCACTAAAGAAAAAGAATTCAGAGCTCTTAAAAAAATATCTGTTATAAATGCCTTTCATGCGTTGTCTAACAGGAGGCCTGGGGAATCCTGGGAGACCATGGACTACAGGTGAAAGGTGTGTGAGGGAAAAGCAGGTAAAGCAAGACTACTGTCAGTACATTCAAACCCGTTACCTGAAGTCTACATCTTTACCAGGAAACGTGTAGAAGCTTCTTAGTAGGAAAAGATCATAAAGCCTTGGTGTCATTCCTGCAGATGCCAGCAGCCAGCACCCAGTCAATAATGCTGAAGCTGGAGCAGAGCATTTCGTATCAGAATGGAGCAACTTCTTCAGTTCCTTGGGAAAAAAATGCAAGCAGAATTGAGCAGCAGATGCTGTAGGTAGAAGAAAAGTGTAGATATTAACAAGTATTGCTTGTTCAAAAGAAGGTGAGGGAATGGTTAAGAGGCTGAAAAAGAACCCCACTCATACATGGCTTTAATGTTTCAAAACATCTGGGGCAAGACTGACAAAGTTAGGTAATGCAGCATTAGCTATTTGATTGTTAAATGGGTTGACACACTGTGTAAATGAACCCTACCATGCCATGCAGGTCTTTAGTGGATATCACTTGCATATGTGTGATGTAGGGAAAGGAACTAATGTCTGTGTCATTAGGAGCATTAAACAAGGATTTCTATGGAGAGCATACCTCCTTTTTTCCTCATTGAACTTGGCTCCCCCATCCCCCACCCCAAAATCAGTGTGGGTAATGCTACCTCCACTGAACACCCCTATAGTATTCCCACCCATGTCATTTGCTGACACTAATTGAAAACAGGGACCTTGGCAAAATGGCCTACATTGAGAGAAAGAAAACATTAGTGTCATTGTGATGCTAATAGAAGATGCTATAGTTAAGCTGGGAGAAAAGGGAGGGGGGTTATGTGTATGCACCTCTTTCGATTATCCATGGTACTTCCATACATTTTTCATTTGTAGGAAAGAAAAATGTTCTTTTTCAAATTACGTTGATAATGCCAAGAAAGAAGAATCAGGCATATGTTTAAATGTTTCAGGCTTTCCACAGTTAAAAGAAAGCCGAGTTACTAAGGAAAGGTATGGGTGGTTGTTTGGTTTTGTTTTTTTTTTTTTTGTTTCAGCCTGTCCTTGAATCATTTTTTTTTAACCACCAGCTCATTATAGTAAAGAATCCTAATTTTAAGAATGTCAGACTCCACAGGGGTTTCATCAGCTCCTTGCTATTCATTTCATGAATGATCTGGACCTTCATTTTGATCAGCCAGGGAGTTTTGGGAATGAACCTTGAAGTGAAGGTGGACATACATTGCTTTCCAGTTACCAAGTTAGACTCCAAACTGTAGTAGTATATAAGAAGAAATTCCTGGAACAAACTGCCTCAGATATCCATGGGGAATACACATATGTGATTAACCCAACCGGCCACTGGGTGTGACCATTGCACCACACAAAAGCATCTGAGCCTTCCAAACACAGCTCTGGAAGTACTGGGGCTTGGTAAAAAACACAACCTTTTGAGGTGTGAGTAGACAACAGTACCGTCAAACAACTTTCTGTGCACAGTGTTCCGATGCTTGCTGCACAATGTGGAACCTCTCTCAAAAGGCAGAGATAAAGCATTTAAAATTGTGATGTAAAAAAATTCAGTGAAAATCACATTAATGACATTACCAGAGCCCCTTTTCCTTTTCCAAAGGAAAACTAGTAAGTCCCTTAAAGCTGCAGGTGTTTGGCACTCCGTTCGCTGAAGCCATATTAATAGAATAAGAACATTCACAGGCAGAATGGCTTAGCTAGCAGTATCTAAAGTACTAGTTCTCAGTTAGCTACCTTGCAGCCAGAGAAGTAATATCCACTAACAAGAAGAGGGAAAACAAAGTCTACAATAAATTATTGATAATTACTTTTATTCAAATCTGGTTTCTGTAAATGTAAGACAAAATAATTTTGTCCAGAGTAACTGAGCCAGATCGGTGGCATTATGTAGCTTGTATCAGCCACTTAAAAATGCTTCCTAATTTTAAATTTTGTTTTATAAAATTTCTACCATAGAAAAGTCCTCCAAATTTATCTTTTATATCAGATATACACTTTTTTAAGTCTCAATGCAGATATAGACGTGCATGCTAATTTTCTAGATCTGTTTTCCTGACCACACTCAGGTTCAGTAGTGAACCGTTTGCATATTCTCTTGAGTCAGGTTGAAGTTCAGTAGTACCAGACCCTGATCAAAGAGTCAATGGTAGAATAACATCACCTTGATCTCTGAAAAATCTGTCAGTCCTGAGATTGCTTGAGCTTACACTGGTTACAGCTACCTCAACAGGCAGTAACAGAACAAAAAAATCACTCAGAGTGTAAGAGTTTTTTTGCCTTTCTTTCATTTTGGGGTTAATACCCAAAGCCCTGGTCAGTGGGTATCAATCACGATGGATGTTACAGGGTCAGTTTTACGAAAACATGAGTTTTCCCATGCAGGAAAAATCTGAAGCTATACTTGTGGAAAGCTTCATTGCATACAAAGTGAGGGTCTGAATTCGGATCTGCCTTTCAGATCATACATGAATGGGAATGCCACTTCCCAGAAGTGTGAAGTAGATCATTGACTTCTGAAGCGATCTGAAAATCTGTGTGTGCTGTTTTTAAAATGGACGATAATTTCAGTTTCAGGCTTCTCTCTGTACTTTTATTTCTGATTTTTTAAATATATGCTTTAGTAAAAAAATAAAGCATAACAATAGTAATAATAATAATATTATTTTTATAATATTATTAATATTATTAATAGTAATGCTCTCAGTATCTAATAACTCATGCTGGAAATTGTCCACAGTTCTCAGACTTACCGTGGTTTTATACTAAGTGAGACATCTGGCATCTTCCTGAATTTGTAGTGTGCTGCCAATGTTTTAATAAGGGTATCCAGCAACCATCACTTTCCATATACGTTTGTGCTAAACCTTAAACTGGGATTCTGTGGACTAAGGGCAATGGAAATTATTTGTTTCCCCATTTAAACAAAAATGTTTTCTCATAACCCCAGGCTAGGAAGGAGCAATTCTACTTGACAAATAAACAAAATGTTCTTGCTGGAAAGCTACACTTTCTGTCCAAAAGCAAAAGCACAGGGGCTATCTTGCTAGCATAGTGCACAGTTCAACCCCTGTGTAATTTGAATGTAAAAAGAGAGAAGGCCTTCAGAAAAATTCCTCATCCTTGGTGAAATCTACTGCATTCAGTAGGAGGTGGAGGAAGCACTCTCTTCTGAAGTGTCTTTATGGTCTCCAGGGAGAATATTCTTTACAAGACAGGAAGATTTAGCAGGATTCTGAAAGGAGAGCAAGTGCCCTTAGAAGAGAAAACACCTACCCATCCTTCAGTTTGGCTGTAAGAGACTCCTGACAGCCCCACAGCTGTTTCCTCAAACACCTCCTTACTGAAAAGCCTCTGTGTATGTGGAAAATAAATTCAAGAATTTTTGTCACCACAGGAAACAAGCAGCAGCAGCAGCTCCCTTTGTCAACGTGTAGCATTTCATATACTGGGCTGAGCCCCTGGGTGGGGAGCAGCTTCTCTCTTCATCACTGGCAGTGCTGCATAGCTGTGAACATGGCCCAGGGAGTATCTCAGCTATGCAGGGACATCCCCCCTGTGGCACACAGCTGCCCAGCAGTACATGTGCTACCCACCAGGACTTCAGCTTCACTAAATATAATAAGAAAGAAATGTGGTCATGACAAAATAGCCTACTGTCATACATCTGAATGAGAGAAGGATCTAGAAGCCAAAGAGTGGCATCTGAGGGCACCCCTTTGTTTGGTGACTTCATCACCCTCTCCTTGACCATGCCATTACCAGGCTTTTTATGGACAGGGTGCAGAAGGCTTCCTGCAGAGGCTAGTTTAGCAGTTTTCAAGGAAATTGTGTGCATGAATCCCATTAATTTTGTACCTTTCATATATTGCCACTTATTTAATACCTTATGTGAAAACTTCTACAACAGGCTGCATTTTAACTGAAACTAAAAAGTTGTGTGTCTCACCTCACAAGAGTTGCTCAGAATCTTGATTTCCTTTAGCTGTATGTTTCAATCTTTTCAACTAACTCATAGGCTACCAGGGTCAAGAGCTTGGAAAAAGAATGCAAAAAGTTGTGCTCAGTGTGTTTTCTCTCATCAGAGTTTCCATGGCAAAATATGTAAGAGGCATTTGGTAGGATTAATGTGCTAGTGATAAAGCAGTAGCCTAAAGACACAATGATACTGTTGCTGTGTCGTAGAAAATCATACTGTATAAAAAAGTCTCTACTACCAGAGACTTACTTCTGAGAACTGTAGAATAATTGGAAAAGCAGATGCACAAGCAATCCTTCTATCTTTGTGTTTGGTAAACTGAGTTTTATCCTGCCAAATCTAAGCCCAAAATGAAGGGTAAAAAACCCCTCAAACAAAACAAGAATACCAACCAACCAAAACATACACACCAAAACAGACAAACAAATCAACAAAACATACACAAAATGCAAGCCACAAAGCAAAAAAAAAAAAAAAAAAAAAAACCAAAAAAAACCAAAACCGAAAACACGACAAAAAAGCCCCAAACAACAAAAAACAATCAAAACCACTTCCTACAGCCAGGTTCTTCCCATCCTTTTCATGTATGTTCCAGTTTGAATTGAGCTATCTTATATTATACTCTTCACCAGGATCTGACGGTTTTTAATGTTTTAATGGTGAGGGATGGGAGAGAGAACAATAATTCCAAAACAAACCTTCAAAAAGCATATAATCTCTAAATAATTATTCCTAATATACTTTGAATAGCTGCTTGGTAGAATCTATTTAGTGCATGCCCTAACTTTTGGGAGATAAGCTTTTGTGTTGCTAGACTTGATTCCTTGGGAGACATTGTTCAAATACAGAAGTTTAATATTTCGTGATGGAAATTTTGAAATATTCCCAGATATACTGCTATGTTGGCCCTTGGAGCAAGAGTTTGGAATTCCAGGCACGAACAAAGGTGGCAGAAAATTCTACACCTTGCCTCTATTTCATATTAATACCTGGTATTAGCCATGAATTAGTATTTCAATGCTTGAGAAGAAATTGTGTCCCTTATAAAAGGTTTGAAATGCTAAGGCAAGTGTTGGTACGTTAGCTGTGAGATGAATAAACACACAAACCATTACTGTTAATTTCCATACAGAAAGAAAATGAGTTACAAACACAAGACTAAATATCACATAAAAATCCTTCAGCCCTTTACTATCACAAGAAAAAGAGAGGAAAACAACAGGCTGATGAATTCACAGATTTGGAGTCGAATTTTCTGCTAGTTTAACTCATATAATTCTGTGAAGTTCTGTCATTGAAGAATTTCACATTGATGCAAAAGTTTTGCTCAACAGACAGAATTTATTCCTATTTCAGTCATTTGCAAGCACATAACTGCAGTTGGAGTGGGATCAAGTCCAAGCATATGTGGAGGGAAACAAAATTTTGCTATTCTCTATTGTCATAGGAGGATATTTCAGCAAGTAGTTATCCTGACATCTGCACATAAGTGATGAGGGATTGTGGGAGCTTCATGGAAAATGTTCTTCATCAAGTTTTCATCAAGTCTGAGAGGAAAGAGTATGTCTTGCTGTGGTTTTGCCCCCACCTCCAGCAAGCAGAATGTTAGTGTTTTAGGAGAACGGCCTCCTGTAAAACACTGTGTAGCACATAGGGGAAAACAGCAGGTGAATTATATTTGTAAAAGGGGTCCTTTTTCTGTTGCTTTCATTTTGTTCTGAAAATTAAAACCAGAGGCTTCATCAATACTTGTGGATGGCTAGAATTCCTCATACTCCCACTTGACAAAGCATTTAGTCATTCTGACGCTCCAGTTTTGCAACCACTGCTGTTGTCAGCTGGCTGATTAGCTGTTTGGTTTTCTTTTAACACACATTTCATTCTAAAAGTATCATCACAGGGTGCAGTTTCAAAGATTTGTGTTCCTTTAAAAACATTTTTTGTATTTTCATCTTTTCTGTTCTTTTGTTAATTTTTAAAAAATTTGCTTTACCTACATTTCATGTGCCTAAGCTGCTTCTGTTACTCTTCTTAGATGGGATGACAAGAAATTAATGTAATAGCCTAGTTGAGAACATACCACTGATATATACAATGGGTTTACATTTTTCTGTATTACTCTAATGTTTTATCTGCATTTCCAATTATCACATCACACTAGCAGATGTTTTACTAGGCTGTCTGTGGTGATCCTTACTCTTCAGTCCAAGTGATCTTCACGTATTCAGCACTGTCTGCGATCATTTGAATGTGCACTAACTTGCATTTATCAACCCTGAAATTCACCTGTTTCTCTTCTGATTACCCGCATATTTGTAAGGTCTCTGAAAAAATCCCGTGTAATACGAACAGACATTAAAGTCTACAGCATTTCTCAATTTAATCACCTCACCACCATTTCAGGTCAATTGTTTCAAACAAGTTTCTAAGAAAAGAAAAAGGCCTGAAATTTAGGTGCACCATTACTCTTTTTGTTCTCCTCTCCACTAGTTACTTTTTCTTTCACTTTTATCTCCCTTTCACCTTTGCCTATATAGGCTTAGAAATGTTTTCCCAAATGTTTCACTTCTCTCTTTGGAAGATTCATGGAAGGAAAGATTCAAGATCACTGAACAGATAACACTTGTCTCTGCTTTAAATAAATTCAGCATTTTTTACCAATTTAAAAATGTTTTCCCTTTCAGCTTATATGTCTGTAGTATTTCTGATGTTGTGGTAGTGTTATGAGCCCTGAAGTTGCTGAGTACACTGAATATGATTTTAAAAAATAATAATAATCATATGCTTAAATTTACATTTAAAGAATGTCCAGTTACATTCCAATTCCAACTCATTTGTAATTGGAAAAACTACTGAAGACTTAGAGCAAAATCTTATCTCCTGTTTGGGTTGTAAACTGCACTATTTAATTGTGTTAAAATAAGTAATATAATATGCTTTAGGACAGGATGAACAAAAGTCTTGTAATCTATTTTTTGATTGCTGTCAATGCAACAAATCATGTCTGAAAAATCAGTCTTGAGAGACGTAATGGTTGAAAATATTGTTCAGCTAACTCACTTAAATTCCATGTAATGACAGTATTTGCACTATCTTTAATTTTAGGGAAGCTTAGGGGCTTTACGAAAAGAACAGGCAAACAGTTGCCTCCAGCAGGCCAGGCATTTATTCCCAGACTCGAAGCAACCTAGGCTTTATCTCAAAGTGCACACATCAGACCACATGGCACTCAGTTCATCTACAGACCCACTGCCTTGCTTGTTCAAATGCCATTATGTTTTATTCCAAATGAAAGTAGGGTTTGATTTACAATCATAATAACGATCATTTTTACAGCATTTTTCAAGTAAGGATGGCAGATCGCAGGATAAACTCAGAACTATTTATATAGGGATTGCTTTACCGGTACGTAAGCCCACCAAAATGAAAGGTGATAGCCTTCAAACAACAGCTGGGCAAATATTATCCAACATACACATTATCTTAATTAATTTTTACCTTTTTTCTCAACTAATATATCAGAGATTTTTTTTTATTTTTTTTTATTTTTAGCAATCAACCAGCTGCATAGCTTTGCAAATACTGCTCATGGAATAAATCACTTGATGGATAATGACAATTTTCATAGAAACATTTACTTGGCAAATACTTTTTCTGATAATTGAGGAGCTCAGCTTTAAAAATCATGCAATAACATTGCATAGTCATTCTAGACAAGCATAAGAAATAATTTAAAGTGAAATTATGGGAAGAATTTTACACAGCAGGAAGTAATTAGCCAAATAGAAATATGGCTACAATGATGAGATTAACACTTTAAACTGGTGAAAAGTTGTCCACCTTCTCTAATTGTTGGATATGCTCTAAGATCTTCCCTTATATCTCATCAAAAGAATCTTTAACCAGGTCTATCTGTACTTCTAAAGAAATTCTCTCTTTTGAAAAGGCTCAGCTTGCACAAGATTTTAGCTGAACAAATCCCATTAACAGCAATGACAGTCACTCTGCTAAATCCCCCACGCCCTAGAACGGAAACAACTGCATAAATACTGTGCAAGTTTGTACTCCTCTGCAAAGGTATAGACATAAGATGAGATAGAAGGGAAACAGCTTCTTCTGCCACAGATGCTTGATCATCTTAAAGTACCACATGCCCTCCAGAAGAAAAATGAAGGGAGGGCAAGAAAAGGAAGTAAAGGAAGAAAGAGAGGGAAAGAAAATGAAGGAAAGGAAGGGAGGGAGGGAGGAAGGGAGGAAAAGGATGGAAAAAAGAGGAAGGAGGGAAGGACAAGAAGAAAGGAGAAAATAAGAAAGCAATGAAGGAAGATAGATGAACAGGAAAAGTAAAATTATAACAAAACAAAAGTCACCACCAATACCCTGTACCAAATACACCTGCATTTTGTGTTCCAAAGGAATTCTCTGAGGCTGCTGGCCTCATCTTTTTTCTTTGAAGTTCTTTCTGGAATTGGCTCTTATCTAAGCAGTTCATGCATCCCTATTGAAATACTCAAAAATGGAGCAAGGTGTGAAGAGGAACAGAAGATTAAGCAAGGCTGCAGAAAATACCCATCTATTCATCTTTCAAAGGCAGTAGAAAGGGAGTCGAGCACATCTTTATTCTTCTGTGAGAGGATGCTATTGTTCATCTTGTTCTAATTATGAAATTTGAACTTAAAAGGAAGAAAGAGAATACCTCTCTGACAGTGCACAGTACATATTTTCTGGAAATAATTCTTATAGAGATATGTGTCAACCCTATGTATCCAAGAATGACCCAACAGTCACAAAGCAACACACAGAAGCATTTGATACAATCTACAAAGCTGCACTTCTTGATCTATTTTTGTTCCAGACAGATTAGAGAACTGCATGGCAGAAGAAGAAAACACAGCTAATCTTTCGTGACTGCTAGACAGTGCTGCAGAAATGTAATTGCAGAACGAGAAACTCCATGAAAAGAATGCCATGCCATTTACCACAATCCAAAATTAATCCAATTATTCCTTAATCACACTAAAGGGCATGTTCTTCAAGAACAAATAAAAAGAAAACTGTAAGAATCAGGTCTCCACTAAAAATCCATGTAATTTGTAGAGCGAATCTTTCCTCAAAAAATAAAAATATGTCAAGAAAACACTGAAATTTTTTCACACCTATGATCCATGGGTCTACCAACATTGTCATCTCCTCCTTCTACCTCCATCCAAAAAACTGAAACTGTTGGAAAATGCAATCATTTTTATTAGCCTGAAGTATAAAGGATTGGGAAAGGAAGGCCATTATTGTCTGATCATTGTAAGTTTGAGTTTATTGCTTTCCAAAGGGCTCTTCTGAAACTCTTTGATTCAGATATAAGTGGCACTTTCATTGCTAAGTAAAGTGCTTCAAATAAGGAGAGATACAAAGGGGCTGAGGATGCTAGCTCACAATAAGGTGCTTCTCTCTTCTTCTGTCTAGTAATTGAGTGCGACATTGACAATTTCGCGAGTCTTTCTTGTAGACATTTGGATTGGAAGCAATGACATCTGTAGTTTTTAAAAGCCATGAAGTAAAGTCTTTATTAGTAATTTTACACCCAGCATTATCTCAGGACAATGTGATTGTCAGCTCAGGCACTTCCCAAGTTTCCATAGACTAGATAGGAGGTTTTTATTCCATTCTCTTCCTCTTCCCATCCCCACCCTCAGAATAAACTGGACTAAGGACTCTTAACACCAGCTGGGCTATATCGTGAGGGTATAGTTGTTATTATCTGCAACTGAATGCAAATTGGTTTCTTTTTCCTGTTCCCCAGTTCCTAGCAGATTCTCACATGCAGTCATATTCTATTGTCAATATCGCAATACCAGTCACGTGCTATCGTCTAGGGTTAGATCCGTCTTGCTTCTGCACTGAGCTAAAACACTATTTGCTCCTTCATTCAGAGTTGTTGTGCCATGCACAGAACTGTGAGGTTCACAGACCTGAATCCTGCTCCATACTGGGCATGTACGTTTCAATTGTGAGCACTGCACCTTCTTTTCTACAGCAATCCAGTTCACATCAACAGGGAATTATATGACCCTGGCTTCTGGTTTCATGCAGGCAAAACATCCACAGAGGAAGCCTTCTCCAACAACCCTTCACCTGAAGGTTAGTAATATTCATGACCTTTCATTGACCATTGTTTCACGAGAGGAATGGTGGCTAATAAACACCAGTACTTTTCTGTCTCTGGGTCTGAATATCCTCCTCGAGAAAACCTGAATTGCAAGCCTATTCCAGCTGCCTTAGTTTGGAGTCAATTTCTGTTCTACAGGGTACATGTGACCCATATACACTTCTTCCATATCACCTTCTTCAACCCCAGTGAATCAGGACTTTGCCTATCAACTGCCTGGAGAACACGTTTGTACTCCCACAGAGTAAGTTGAGATAAGATAATTTGTTTTTCAAAAATGAGAGGCTCTATTATACAAGCTTTAGACAAAAGGTGTCAGGTAGAGTTGGAGTTGCTTTGCAGTAGGAACAATTTACATTATATTGTTAAAATAAAGAAACCAATGGCATTGCAAAACTGAGAAGGAAGATCTAAATTCACTCAGTAGAATACAAATGTAGATTTTATCTACCTGTAGGTAGACAATGGTGCAATATAACTAACTCCCTTCTATGGCATGTGAGTGAAAGATCTTGCATTTTAATTTATGCATAGCTCTTCTTACCTGTGTTTGTGAAGGACTGAAGCCCTCTTCATAGCAACCAACCCTAGTTTTCCAGGTGACTGCCCCGCACAGGACATGTCTTTGCTATGTGTGGGCCCGTTAAGAAGGGCTTTCATGAGTCAGAACTAACACAAAAAGCACCTAAGCCAAATTACAGAGCATTTGGCCTATCTCAGGTCACCACTGTGATTGTGCAAGGAAAGTATTTGGTCGCTACTGTCCTATAAAAACAATCACAAGCTGCTGATGTCTGGCGGTGCTTGTATAACACATATTTGCACAATACTTTGGGTTGTAAGGGACTTTAACTATCATCCAGTTCCAATCCCCCTGCCATGGGCAGGGACACCTTCCTCTAGACTAGGTTGCTCAAGGCTCCATCCAATCTGGCTTTATATATTAACAGAGGCTTTTTGCATTCTTACAGATATGACCCACCCCAGTGGAGAGGCATGAGAAATCATTGTGTCCTTTCTCAAGTTTGAACTCTATTTTGCTGTGAAGTATAGAAGATTTTGATGGGAAGATGGTTTGTTGGTAGAGATAGCTCATCTGTAATAGGTATCACTGGAGTTCCAGTTATATCCCTGCCCATGCAGCATAGCTGACCTAATATCAAAATCTCCCACCTTAAAGCAGAGGTTTCCTATTCACTTTCAGAATCACCTTTTCTTTAAAATGCTTATTAGAGGCTGATACAAAACAACTTCTGAGCTTTGTGACACCAACATAAACTCTTGTCTTCTGCAGGCATAATATGAAGTATAATTGTAAGTCATTATTATCCCACACACAGTCTGAACTCAGAATAAAATTTTTTAACACAAAATCTGATTGAAAACAATTTAAAAACATGAGGTGTATTTAATTATCTAAAATATGATAGCGCCCAGAGGCCCTGAGACAGAGATCTTGTGATGTACTTTGTAGAAAATATGGTAGGAGACAGTTCCCTCTGTTTACAGTCTATGAACCGTGTGAGAGAAAATGAGAAGGGGAAAAGATTAA
>JBCJKH010034608.1:3586-14608 GCA_039877255.1 Loriculus beryllinus
AAGGGGGGAAAAAGGTGTTTCCCCTCCTCCTCCCCCCCCCCCGTAACAGTCGCTATATATAAAAATCACCAAATATGATCTTTTACCATATAAATAAACCAAAAAAGTATGAGGCATCACCGTTTACATGATGTAAAAAGAGCTAAAAAAAGAGCGATAGAAACTACATTCATAAAAGTGCATCTCCAAACATACAAGTAATGCTTTGGCTTGTTCCTGTGCCGAAGAGATGGCATTGGGTCAGGTGCTGGGATACAGGAAGTCCAAGCTGGCACCCCATGTTCTCTGTCACTGTACAACTGCTATTTGTTTTCATTACCACACACTGGAATACAAGTGTATACAGAGTAGGCACATTTCAGCATAGGTGGTGGGAAGGACCAGATGCTTTGGTGGGGAGAGGACTGAGCCCATCAGCCCAGGATGCTCTTTGCTCTGCTCTGGAACAGCCTTCCATGATGTGTATGAGGTAAAAGCCACAACAGATCCTGAGGATTTAGTTGCTTTGAAACATTAAAAGTGACACCATTTCCTCATGCCCCATTCTCTCCCAGAACACAATGTGTAGGATAGCAAGGGAAAGACCATGGACAAAGGTCTCAATTTGGTGAGGCCAAGCCAAGGGGAGAGAGGAAGCTGTGCAGGCAGCATCACTACACTCCTGATCACTGCTGTACGTCTGCAGGGTGAAGTGTGATGAATTCCAATCTTTGGTATATTTAGGTGCCAGTTGCAAGGCTTGAAGAGTGCTGCCTCCCCTATTCCTGTCATCTAGACTACAGGAATAATCTCACATTCCTCTGTAACATAAGCAGCTGTTTATCCCACAGCAAAGTGGTGTAAAAAGCTCCCTATCACAGAGTAGCAGTGTCATGCCCTTGCTTCCCTTGGGTGCGAGAGACAGTGAAGTGCAGGCTGTAAGCTGGGCCATGTGTCTTGACAATGTGGAGTCAAGCTCCAGCTTTGGAACAGATGAACAGAAGTGCTCTCATTAGAATTAATAAATTATGGAACAAGAGCTTTCCTAAAAGGCATCCCCCTTAAGTGCCTACAACCTACACAGTGCATCCTTGTAGTAGTGCAGGAGAGCCTCAAAGTGAAAGCAACAACTGAGTACAACTGCTCCGAGTTTGGCACAGAAAAACCACTTCAGGTTGTTAAACCCTTTCAGGGAGTTTTGGTTATTTGGCATTTTGAAGGTTCTTTTTTTCTCCTCTCTGAATTCAACCCAGTCTTTCTCATGTGGTCAAGGTTTCATTAAAACTTGCCTTATCCTACTAGCAGTATTCACTTAAAACCTGTTCATTTTACTGCATTAGGAAAGCAGTTTTCAAGTTTTTATGGGGGAGGAGTGGAGGTTATGTGGAGCCTTAATATGGGTCCCAAACCAAGAGCAGAACACCTTCAGTGCTGCTCTATAAAGCAGTATTTTAGTTAATACCACATTTCCTTTGTTTCCTATCACACAGATAACTTTTAATTACTCCATGAATCCCCAGGAGTGCTGGTCTTTTAGGAGTGAAATAAGGATTATTAGTGCCCAAATCAATATAGAGTATTGAAGGTCAGTGAGCCATGGGGAACTCCAGAGATTCGGTACCTTTCACTTGGTACCTGTGTGGGGATCTCCAGTTAATTATGGCAATACTGTAGCATTGCCAATGCTCTCTCTTGTTCACTGTTTGACTTAAAAGCTTCTTGAAATAGGGCTGTAATGTTTTATGGCAATCTTAAATGAACACCTGCACACCTGTAAAACAAAGCACACACACTGAAGGGTTGAGCTTGATTCTAACTTACTGTGCACAAGTAAACCTAGTGTGCAGCTCCAGCTCCTCCCCATAAAAACCTCCAATTTCTATTAGGCCAGGTCCTCAAAGAAACACATAGACTCTTCCTGAGGTAAATTCCTGGGCACCAGATGAGCTCTCTTTGGTTTAAAGGATGGTAAGAAGTTACCAGCCCAAAAGATAGGTGTGATAGAAAGCTGTTCCACAGAACTCCCTTCCAGAAGGGTTTGTTTGGACCCAGCAGTCCAAGGGAGATGAAGCAGGAGCACAGATTCGTTGGTTCTGAGCACATAAACTGATACTGTCTTAATGCTAGGACAGACTGAGCCTTGGAAATCAAACTCTGGATTTTCTAACATCAGTGGCAGAGCCCCTATCTCAGGGCCTGGAGTGATTGCATTCTGCTGAAACACTGCTGATTATCCTGCCACTGAGCTAGAAATCTCTACCCCTATATCCACGGTTTCATTATAAAATAACACAATTCACATACTTTTGAATCAGTATTTTCTGAACACCTTCAGATGCTGAATACTTCAGAAGAAAAATAGATCGATATAAAGCGAGCGCACGCTCAATGACACATGGCTTTTTGGTGGAGTCATGTCCTAGAGATGCCTCTAAAGCCCTAGCAAGTCTGGAGAACAGTGGCCCACACATAGAGAGCTGGTCTGGATGGCTGTTGTACGTTTCTCTTCTGAAGAGCATAACTCTTCCAGTTCCCACTTTGGTTCAGCTTTCCTCTCCGTTCAACCAGTGAGACACTTCCCATTCCTGGGCCAGCAGAGAACATGCAGCCAGCTGCAATTTCACATCAAGGTAACTAGGGCAAAAATGCAGCTCTGTTTGGATAGCTGGCAGTAGAACAAACATCAGTCCAGCAAACAAAGGTATCAGGCACAAGAGCAGACCCTAGGTTCCTTGGCATAAACTTCCCCAAAGGACTAGGCCAGCCGAGTTGGCATTTGGAAGATGCAGCACCACAATGGGCAGTTGCAACTAGACCAGACGGGGCATGGAGAGCCCAGCAGGAGCTGCTAGCGAGGGAGGTAATTCAGTACTGGAGCTGTGCAAACTGATGTCTGAGCAGCTCTTCAGCAGAGGGTCTGTGCCTGGCTTCCACAAAGATCTGCTTTAGAAAGTCCCGGCAATGTTCTGATATGTGGGAAGGGAGCTGGGGGTTGGTGGGTTGGGTGGCGATTTTGAAGATGGCTGCCATGGCTTCGTACTCTGCCCAGGGTGGTTTCTCTGTCAGCATTTCCACAACAGTACAACCCAGGCTCCTGGAAAAGCGGGAAAGGAAAACAAGAAGCAAGGATTGACACACAATAACACACGGAATGGCTGAGCAGCAAACAGCAAGTCTGCTTTGAAACCAGCTAGAAGATTGCTCTGTGTTCAACAAACCCCATGTGTGAACAGAGCCAAGGTTGCTGCTTTTCTTACTGTCAGCTCAGCAGTGAAGTGCTGAGACAGGGAGGCTGGTTCCTCACTGCACCAAGAACCCTTTAATGCCATCTGTCCAGCTACTCTCAGCTCAAACTCTCCTCTCAGCAAACATCTGCATTAACAATAGAGGACACGAGGTGCACAAGAGATGTCCCTCATGGTGCTGTTTGACCTCAGTGGTATTTAGGTGTTGCTGCTCCTGGTACTTCTCTAAGGCACTTGCTGTAAGGTAACCCACACTTTTTAACCAAGCTCCAGTGAATCCCAGCTGGTTGATCCCAAAAAGTCAAATCCCTTTTCAGTGCACAGCCCCAATATCTTCACTTCAGAAGAAACCAGCCATTGTAGGCAGTCAAAAAGTAAAGTCTTAACAGCTCCAAAGTGAGAAGGCAGCAAGTCAAAACACTGGTGGGGCACATGTATCATTATGTTAAGGCAAAACTCCTACAGTTAATGAAGCTTTGCAAGCTACTTCAAGGCAAGGAGGAGATGATGAGGATGGACATAGCTGAGCCACCTCTCTGAAGCAAATGTGATGCCAATATTCCACAGGGAAGGGTTTCAGGATTAATTGCTTCCTCCAGGCCACAGATTAAGCAAAAGCACTTAGTGAAGATCTACTATCCAGTCCTTTTTGATCACACTGCTCCATGAAAAAGGCAAAACTGCCTCTTGTACCTTTAAACTAAACCCGCTTTTGAAGTGAAAAGCAAAGCAAAGACGTTTTCAGAGGCAGGCTTGCACCAACTGCCAAAACAAGGAAGGAAAGGAATTAAACCCAGTGAATATGCAAGAAATGATTTCTTGACAAGGTTTAAAATCCAACGTGAACATTTTACACTGGTTTCCAGCCATTTAAGACTTTACTAGAAGAGAGTACAGAAAATGCAAACCATGTGTGCCGAAGTGCTGGGGGCTTGCTCAAAAGCAAGCAGGGATATATTATTGTTTAGACTGATTTATGCCGTTTAAGCAGATCCGGTTTCTTTAAGATACTCAGCAAACGGCAGGAATGTTTTTCATGTCAAGTCACTCCAGCAATAACAAATAGCTCACATATTCTGCTATTTAGGAAAAAGAAAATTGGAGAGGGGCCTGCAGCAGTGGCAGAAAGCCAGAGGCTCAGATCTGTTACGTCTTTGAGCCTCTTGGCCATACACATTCACCCTGGGACTAATGCTGCACTGGAAACTTCTGACCCCCCTAAAGAGCCATTGGGACTGTAGGAACTGGAGCCCAGCCAACAGCAGCGTCTCTTTGATGGGAATGGACCGATGTCAGCACCAAGAGGAAATCCACAACTGCACCAACCCAAGGGGAAAGGCACGTGCTCCATTCTCTCCCCAAGCATCCCATCTGGGAGAGTCTGCAGAACTTAACTCTTTCCATACGAGACACATTTCAGCTGTTTCCACTCCCTGCATGTACAGGAAACAGCACTGGCCCTGCTTTACTGTGCAGAGACAAACACACCTTTTGTTGCTGTCATTTAGTTTAGTTTTATCATCTCACCTTTTTAGGGCCTCCAAAACTAACATTTTGACACAGGACATTCAGCTCTTTCAACAGAGGCTGTTTCCTGGCTATGCCAATAATAGCATGGCTACAGTTTCCATTCATGCATAGTTCAGATCACCTCTGATCTTGACCTGTATCTTTTGTGTTATTCCAGGTTTGGCCATCTTTTCCCTAAAGCTCAAATTCTCCATTCTGCTCATTTCTAGTGTGTTATAAGCACACCTCTCATTTTATAACCAAATTAATGGATTCTCCCTAACCAACCCTGAGGCTCTCTTATGAGGGATATAAGAAGGAGGGAAACCTTGCACCAGTCAGAAAACAGAAAATCAGCTATCAGTTTGAGGGAGGAATGAGTGGAAATCATCCCTAAGGAACTCTAGGAGCAGTTGCATGCTGACACTGCAAAGCACAGCCTGCAGCAAGTCATGTCTTGAGTTCAAACCAACTCCTCCACTTTGCCTTAAACTTCTGATCCAGGCAGAATCACACTCTGGATATACAGAGGACAGAATGTATGTGTCTTATCTCGCTCCAGAAAAGGTGTAATTGGTCGATGGACAGAAGGTTCAAACCTCACCATACGTCAGCTTTTCTTCCATAGCCTTCTCCGCTGATCACCTCTGGGCTCATCCAGTACGGTGTGCCCGTGACAGAGCGGATGCCTGTTCCAGACATACAGATTGTCTGCAGCCGTTTGCTGGCCCCAAAGTCCCCAAGCTTCACATTCCCAGCAGAGTCACGGAGAATATTGGCTCCTGGACAAGAAACAAAGAATGGAGACAGCTGTTTTCATGCAATCCAACTGCTGGATCCACAGCTGACGGAGCTGATACCCAACCCAGAAATACCATGCTCATGGTATGGCTTTTTCCCTATTAAGCCTCAGGTGAGCTGCTAAGCATCACTGCTGTAATGCAGGCTGCAGACAAGCCAACTGCTAATGGCTGTAAATGGGAAAAACTTCAGGGGAAAAACACAAGGAAATGAAGGGGGAAGGGAAATCAGAGCTGAGTCAGCACCATCATTGTTACACTGCCTGTAAACAGCTCAGCCAATGCAGGGCCCCCAGGCCAATGGCTGGATAGCACATAGCTGTGTAGGAAATACTTTCCTTGGGATGCTGCTTTGGTGAGTACAACCATTGCTTTCTCCTCAGCTGGGTAACAGATGCAGCTAACGAAAGCACTCTGAACTCCTACAATAAACAAGTCAACCTCCACTCTACTGGGTCAGAGGTTCTGAACATGAAGCACCAAGATAAAAAGCAGACTTAAAAGAGTGTAGCTTGCTTAGTTGCACAGAGAAGCTGTGGCTGCCCCATCCCTGGCAGTGTTCAAGGCCAGGCTGGACAGCGGTTGGAGCTACCTGCTCTAGTAGAAGCTGTCCCTGCCTGTGGCACAGGCTTGGAACTGGATGAGCTTTAAGGTCCCCTCCAACCCAAACCACTCTGGGATTCTATGATATGTGGACACAAACTAAGCCTCAGACACCAAACCCAATTCTTCCTTCAATGGCACAGTAAGATAAAGAACCCTGTGTTGTCATTATGTGGTGTGAGCCTATGTGAAATCCTTCTGCCCTTAAAGAAAACGCACTTCTGCTGGGAGATGGTTTCATCACTTCACCTCCCCACTGGAAGAGCTGAATTCAGTGGTGTACAAGGTATTATTCAAGAATCAGCATCATCTTTTCCCTTTGCCAGCCCAGAGGGCACATAATGAAGGCAGGAACAACCCTCCTGGTCCCTCTAGAACACAGAAGAACTTGTGTGGTGTCTGCCACATCTGTTGTCATTAACTCTTAAGGAGACTGCCTGGCTCCATGGGGTTATACTGGGAACACAGAGATTAAGGACTAAACACAGAGGAAAAACATGGAAAACTGGAGGTTTCTTACACAGACAAGGAGGATACCCACAAGCGCCAGGTGTAAGCAGGATTGTCAAGGATAGGCATAGAGTGCTTATGGCACTTGGTATGCTTACCACCTGAGAAACAGGACTTTGGCTCTCAGGTCCTGTAGAGAAGAGCCCAACCTCCCTTACCCAGCCTAGGACATCACCTTCCTTAAGCTGTGCGCATGAACACAAGACCACAATGGGACAAACTGAGCAAAGCAGTGTTCAGGAGCCCCAGCACTTCTGTTTCCAGAGTCCCTTTAGCACGTGGGACAGACATCAATCATGAGCTGCTCTCACCTTTTATGTCCCTGTGCACAATCATGTTGCTGTGAAGGTACGAGACTCCCTCGAGAATCTGGCGAGTGTATTTTCGGGTTACGTTTTCCGTGAGAGCACCATAAGCCTTCAGCTGGTCCTTCACTGACCCCTGCACCAAAAGCAAACAGGAAGGGGTGGTAAAGAAATGCCAAATCACACACCTTGCAGTCTCCATTCAATTCCCATGAGCGGTAAGTGGGTTATACACCCAACTGTCTCCTAAAGCCTTTTTATGAGGTTCTTACAGCATTTTGCCCTAAGAAGCTCCTTTTAAGAAAAGCAAGGACATGCTTTATGGCAAAAACAGCTTAAGGACGTTCTGCTTCCCCCACTCTTGAGCTGTGCTTGTGAAGACAAGCAATAAAATAGTTCAGCAGACTGGTCCAGATCAAACCCTTCCCTTTTGCAGGGTCACTTTTAGCCTCATTTGCTGTACTATATGAGACTGCTCATTCACTGAGTCTCATTTACAAGTTGGCCCAAGTCCTTTGAAGTACTTTGGTAGAACAAATTTAGACTGAAGAAAAGAACTGCCTTTAGTGATTAATGAAGAGAGCTGGTGAGGCGCTGGCACAGGGTGCCCAGAGAAGCTGTGGCTGTCCCATCCCTGGCAGTGTTCTAAGCCAGGTTGGATAGGGCTTGGAGCAAGCTGCTCCAGTGGAAGGTGTCCCTTCCAATCCAAACTATTCTGTGATTCTATGATTATAATCCAGTATGAGAAACTGGCATAACTGAGAAGGTATTAGGTGAATTACATAGAGTGATCACACCAACTAATAAACACACTCATCTGACTGTATGATCTGTGACTGTACTGCCTGTGTCAGCTCTTACCCCTGGCATGTACTCCATGAAGATGGTTAAGGTCTTCTCTGCTCGATCCCGTAAGCAACCGTAATACTGAACAATGCGCTCATGCTGGAGGTTCTTCAGCAGCTGAATTTCACACTCCAGGGCACTCACTTCCTATGGATGTTGAAGAAGAAAATGAGATTCTGGCCCCAGAAATATTCCATCCTCATAAATGTGCCCAAGTCACAGACAATACAAGACCAGCACTACACTGAAGAAGTCTAATCCATGGCATTGGTTCACCTACTTCTTGGAACAGGCAAACATTACTGATGTTCCACATTAATCCCTACTGTATAATAAGCAGCTTAAGTATTGGAGCAGAAGCTCTGCTAGAACATGGGCCCACCATCCAGAAATGGATTTAGTACCAGAAAAAACTGTTTCTTGTCTTGATTCTGTAGCTGAATGGTTTTAGCCAAGTTGGCTGGAAGCATTCTTCATGAGCACCACAGCTACAACCTTCCTTCTCACCACCAAGTTGAGGACACTGAGTGATAATTCTCATTATGCAAAAGCACTGAATACACAGTTACAGCACTGCCTGGAACCCTTCTGTAGGAACCTCAACCCAAGCAAGGGAGAGAGCAAGAGCTCCTACACAGTCCTGTTCTGATTCCTGCTGATGGTTTCACTTGAATCAACTCAGAAACAGCTTCCTCTCTTATTTACGTCACACAATCTGCAGCTATTGCATATGATCTGGACTCTTTGCTTTATTCTTGCCACAGAAAACAGGGTATCACAGCACACACGCTGTCCAACAATTCCAGACTGAAGCAGAGATGTTCGTTGCCCAGGAAAAGTATCAGGTTCTTTCCAAATCCAGGGAATGAACAGGATGAATACAGATATCAGAGCATGAGGATATATGGAAAGAAGAATGATGGTTTCCCCAAAATTAGTCCCAGCTCCCTCTCTCCACTCCTGGTACTGGAAGGTGCCAGGTTCACTTCTCTCCCTTTGGGAGAGGATGCAGCTCCTCAAGAGCAAGGACCTGGCTGCTGCAGAGATGTGTGGAATCAGAGGAAGTTGCTTAACTGGGCAAACTGATAGTTTAAGGTTTGGAGTTGCAGTGAACATTCCAGGCTGTTCTTCTCTGGCTCAGAGTTACTGTCTGGTTTACAACAGAGACAGTTGTAGGAACTGACTAAGTTAGGACTTGGCACTGGTATCTCATATAGAATCAGGATAATTCAATCTTCATGGATCAGTTATTCCAGCTCAAAGTGAACTTGTTCAACACTGGGAAATTGGTACATTGTTAAAATACTAACAAAGAACTTAACAGCCATTCGAGCTGCATTCATTGTGCAGGGAGCTGGGTGCTAACCTGTAATTTCAAGGTGCCCCTTCCCATCTCCTCTGTTTCCAATGTGTTGTCACATTCCTGTTCTTGATGTACTGACACCACAGCTAGGTTTGCTTTGAGGACAGGGAGAATTCATAAGAGGAAGCAGGTAGATAACACACTTGATACAGAGCCTAACATATAAGCTCAGAAGTGGATTTTCCAAGTGCATGCAGTCTTTTTTTGTTTAGAACCAAATAAAAGTCCTGCTTTTCCTGGGTTTAGTTTCATTCACATCCATGCCTAACCAGGAACACAGGGCAGTCTACTATTCCTCAAGTAACCTGGCAACAAACCAAAAAGCTGAGAAAGGAGAGCCAAAAATGAAGCCAGAAAATGGATTTTAGTTCCAGGCTGAAGTTAATCTTACAGAATAATGACTCCTATTCCTCTCCACACGACTTGAAACCCTATGATAAACTAAGGAAGGTGCCAGCTTTGGAGGACAGACAGATCCAGGCACTTGAGAAGATCTTATAGGGTTTTAGAAGCTGTGATGAGAATTACCTTGCTTGTTTCAGGACTCTCTGGATCAAACTGGACCTGCTTAGCTGCAAGCTCTCTGCCCGTATCCACATCATAGCACAGATACACACGACCAAAGGCACCTTGGCCCAGCAGTTTCCCTCGTCGCCAGTTTATTGGAGCACTCGGAGCTGAAAGAGAACAGCAGTCATTTCTCTTTTCATTCGATCATTCCAAGATAATGGAGAGCTCTTCAAAGCTCAATCTCCATCATGCTGAGACTGGAAAAGGTATTTTGCAGTGGGAAGAGTTTCACTGCAAGGCTATCTCTGCAGCAGAAGAATTAGAAGTCATAATTCTCTACTAGAGAGTGATAAGGTAGGAGCCACAACGTAAGCACAGTGCAGATATCTTCTTTATCTGCTGAACAATCAGACCCTAACAAATATATATCTGAGGACCAGCTAAAACAGCCGTCTCCAATAGCCCAGCAGGATATTACATCAGATGGAAGGCTGAGTTCTCACTGTTCTACTGCACTGCACAAGCAGCGGTCTCCTGACCCAGAGATTAACACCTCAGGCCAGGTTTTCAGACTACACTTAATACCAAAGCATACCCTGCAAAGACCAATACTTTGACAGGACACCACCAGCCTTGTGCAGTGCAATGCAGCCAATGCAGTCTAACAAGAAACTCTAAAAACGAAGACAGGAACCAGCCATCTGGACAGTGTGAAGAGACAGAAGAGCTGAAAGATGAGCTCTGATGTGTCTAATGTAGTCAGATTTCCTGCCAGTTGGTGTTTCAGGGTGTTGCCTGCTCTGCTGCATTAATGTCTTCATTTTGATCCTTTAGTTTGTGTATGGGATAGCTGAAGTTCATTAAAAATCACTTATTGTTTTAATTCTCTTAATAATATAAAGTTTCCCCACAAAACAACCCAGGGATGACATCACACAGAAGTAAACCTTTCCACTAAGGAGAACATGAAAAATACAAAGGCCTTAACAGACAGGTTTCAAAACAAAGCCATAGAATTATAGAGACTGGATTGGGAGGAGCCCCGATGAGAAGGACTTGGGGGTGTTGGTCAATGAGAAGCTCCCCATGACGCAGCTTCAGTGTGCGCTTGAGCCCAGTATCCCCTCTGTGTGCTGGGCTGCACCCCCAGAGCGTGAGCAGCAGCTCAGGGAGGGGATCCTGCCCCTCTGCTGCACTCTGGGGAGATCCCCCCTGCAGCCCTGATCCAGCTCTGGGGCAAAACCACCAGAGGTGTTTGGAGCTGTTGGAGCGAGCCCAGAGGAGGCCATGGAGCTGCTGCGAGGGCTGGAGCAGCTCTGCTCTGGAGCCAGGCTGAGAGAGCTGGGCTGGGG
>JBCJKH010034610.1:0-16509 GCA_039877255.1 Loriculus beryllinus
ACCTGGCTGATCCATGGCTGTGAGCCACACTGCGCAGCCCAGCGCCTAACCAAGCACCCGCCCAGCGATGCACCAGGGCAGGTAGGTGCCTAGAACAATGGTGTGAATAAAAGCACAGGGCACTTCTGCTTCTCCGTTGTCTCCATTTCACATCCTGCCCACAGCTGACTGCACAAGGCACAACCTTTTTTCCTTTTCCTTTTTCTGTTTTATTTCTTGGACTGGTTTATACTCTTCCAGTGCTTTCCATAATGCAGGAAATGGTGTTCTGAGGAAGGCAATCTCTAAATTTACAACACCAAGACTAACAACATAGTATATATTCAAACATACAGCTTAAATGTTGCCTAAACACATCTAGGTGAAGCAACAGTAAAACAGTGTGGGATGTACTCATAAGAAAAACTGAAATTACAACTTGAGAAAAGGTACATAGAGAAACTACAGTAAAAATCCAGGCAGTGGGGTAACACCCACACCATATCTTCACCTTTGCTTTTAGATTATGTGCATTTGCAAGTGGGAAGGGAGAATTAGGAACATGATTAACAAGAGCAAAAAGGAAGTTAGCTTAATTAATGCCAAATAAAAATATCATTTGGATCATGCAATATAATTTAAAAAACAATGAAGAAAGTGTGAACTGCAATCATTTTGGTAACGGAATATGAGTAAATCTCAGAAAAGCTTCTTCATTTCTTAAACATTGATGTTTACGAAATGTAAAGCAGCACTTAATGAGATTAAAGGATTACCTGCGGAACTTCAACAGCTGACATAGAAAAAACATGAAGACAGAAGATCTTGGAGCCGTTGTAACCCACAACAAAGCCTTGAAGTTTTTGCTGATGGACAGGGAAGTTACTAGCTTTGATATTAAGGTAACCCCCTCCAGAAAAGCACAGCATATCCTCACACTGTGTATTCCAAGCCACGCTATTTGCATTGGGTTCCTATCGAGCAAAGGAACTGATGATTAAAACAGGTGCAGTCACATCTTTCCTAAGAAACAGGCATCCTTCAGCCAGAACATTTGACCTACTGTAGCCTGGATGTGTACACACATACAGTTATTATTTATATGTGTAATATTCTAAAGCCTGATTTACAGGGACATATTTGGACATATTTTACATTTTAATAAACAGCTGTAATGGTCTTGCCTTTGGTTTGTATTTACTTATGATCTATACTATCAAACTGCAGCACATAATATCAAATTCCACAATAATACACCATTAGCTAGCACTTTCAGTTGACCATTTTTCTGCCTGTTACAAAAAGAAAGTTCCAGACCCTGTCTTTGGAGCACTTCATGCTTTCTCTGAAAATACTTCAATATTAATGAGTGAGCCCTTAGAGTGGCTGTGAAACTGCAGTGGAGAGAGAATTATCATTATTCACTTTATACTCATGGAATACACAACAAAGAGGTTTAGGCTTTAATGCCATTCATATTAATGATAAAGCCAAAATGCTCATTAACTCTAATGCTTCAGTGGGAACCAGGACAGAGCACTAAATTAAACTGAAAAGGTCACGTGCTTAAGTGTCCTTTATTCAGCTGCTGCTCACATATATCTCCTGTCTTCTAATTCCTTATCCACCACCTCTTAAGGTGGTTTCAACAGTGAAACAGATCACAGTTAAATGCTACAACACGCGATTAATGGCTTAAATAGCAGATATAATTCCTGCACAGCAACACTTTTGGTATGTTCTGTGCTCCAAATGGCTTCCATTGATTTCAATTTGAATTTTACCTGAAACAACAGCTCCTTGGTGTGAATGTCGTACACCAGGCAGGTATCGTTCTCATCCACCACTGCCAGCTTGTTGCGGGATGCGCTCATATCCAAGCAGCGCACAGCTGTGGACTGCTTCAGCAGCACGATCGCGAACACATTGTCAACAAAGATCTTCAGAATCTAGACATGTGTGAAACCAGAGTCAGTCCTTCTACTTTTGTTTCCACCAACTTCAGTGCTGTTTAAAGTATGTAACTGCATTTCTTTTCAGAGATGAACTGCACTAAAACTAAGGAAATGCTTTCAGTTTGTGGTATCTTGGTAAGACTTGCTTCCACAATGTACTCGAGGTTGCAAGCCTATACAGATAAATGATAGACTACACATTCTGGTTTCTTTTAATGCGCTACTAGTTAAACAATTACATTAATGCAACGCTACAGGAATATATAGCATAGGTACAGAAGACAAAGAGGATCCCAACTTCCTATCTCTCCCTGTTCTCTGTATCACTACCTCAGGGCTCCAGTTTGAAATTTTCAGCTGCAAATTGGCTTGTGAAAGAGACACCAGTGTCACCCCTGGAGCACCCACACCTTCCCAAAGGTCAGCAGAAGTGTACATACCCCCTTCCAATCCCACTCCCCCAAAGACAAACTCACTCTCAGCCCACCAAGAACTTCTTTTTTTCAGTTGTTCCTAACAAAGTATGGGCTTTAGACAAAATCAAGTATGTTTGCATGAATTTTACAGCCAGAGAATGTGAAAGACAAAGGAAATCGGGTTTTAATCACAAGAAGAGACCATCAAGTGGCATTCTAGAGCATGTTGCTCCTAAGACCTTCTCTCGACAGCACAGAACAGATTTTATTTGCAGTGAAAAGACACTCATGAGATGTTACGTGTTACCTGACCATTCTTTAGACCAACTAAGAGACCTTCTCTTCCTGGGGGTCCTCCAATAACTTTAATATAACGAATGAGAGATTCCATCAGCCATTCTCGCTCTTTAATGCCTCTAAAGGAGAGACACTGCAGTCTTTTCTCCTAAAGACACAGTAACATACAAAACACTGCATGAAAGGAAAGATAAAAGCCTTGCGCCTTTGCTACCTATACTGTATATGCTATATATATACATGTGTATACACACACATTATACCCATACCAGCATGTAAAAATCATAAAGTCAAATAGTCAGTTCAACAGCATGAATTTTTTAAGGTTTTCCAGTGCTATAAATAAACAAACACCACCTCCCCTCTCCACTCTGCCAGTAGTTCACTCCCACTCCAAAGTCCCCTGGCTTATGCGCTAATTTATCAAATGACTTGAGAGTGTTTTGCTGCAGCAGAGCTGCCCATGTGTGCCACAGCTCCTGCTCGGAGCACACTAGCACTGTACACTGCAACAGCATGGCACAGCGGTACCCTGAGGAAAAGCTGTTACAGACCATGCACTACCAGCAACTGGGACAGCTTCCCTAGAGTCTAAATGCACCCTGAAATTACTTTAGGTTGTAAGGCACATACCTGGCACAAAATAATGTGCTCTGAACACACAACCAGCAAGTTGCATTCAAATTTTTTCGCTATCTTCTCCTTCACCCGGTAATACATATCTGAAGAATCATCTGAGTATAACTCGTAAATCAAGATTTTCTCTGGCATCTGGATTGCTAATCTGTTTTTGTAGATTGCAATTTTCTTTACAAGCTCTCTGCCTTTTATTCTAACTAGAGAATAAAAAAACAAACCACAAAAACAATATAGACTGAAATGAAAATAATGGATATAGAAATCAGAAAAATTACTGATACATTAAAATTGAATCTCTCTAAAGCACCTTTAAAATTAAAAGCAGATTCCTGCTCAGAGAAGTCTGTTGTTATACATCTATGTAATCTACTATCCCCACCACAATTTATCACCCCTTATTATTTGTCAACAGCACATTCTGGTGCCATACTTTTGACTCCTTGCCATAAAAAGCCACGGATATGAAGAAACAAAATTAGCACGCATCCTTGAGGCTGCAAGGAAGGTACAGGAGGAAAAAAAAAGAAGAGCTAAATATGATGTACAGTATCCCCTTCACAGAGATTAAAACCTTATCTTAAAAGCCTCTGCCCCTCCCACTGCCCTTTCAAATCCCCGTATCTTTCATTAAGCTTGTCAGCGCTGATGCTCCAGAATCCAAGTTTGCACTGTCATCCTGCAAACAGTATTCCTCAGTTTTACTGTCAAAGTGACAACAATCTGTCTGGTACATGCAGCATATATTCCAAGGGGAATGAGTATTAATTAAAACAGAATGAGAGCGAAGCTTTGGCTTGACTGCAAGTGTGAAATTACCTTTTTGCTCAGTGATGAGGTGCTGGACAATAACATCGGTCATGCTGTCTCTGTAAGCATAGCGATCTTTATAAAGGCCATGAACAGTGCTGAAAATCAACTGATAGAAGGATATTGTTCCATCCTGGCACCCTACTGCCTGCACACAAGAAGAAAATAATTTTAGTTGATTGGTACATGTAGGTGAGAATTTGCAAAATGTGTGGTTTTTATGTGAACATTTTGTTCCTTTTCCTGCATAATGTATAGATTGATACCAGCTGCAGCCTACTGGTACTTAAACAGTGCTGAAAGTGCAATGCGGAAGGAGGACTGATCTCCTCATAGGCCATGGAGACCACCATGCTGTGAGGGTGGGGTTTGGTTCAGTTCTATTGTGTTTGGTTTTTGGTTGGTTTTTTTGGGGGGGAGGGTGTGGACTGGATTTTCTGGGGGACGGGGAATGGTTTTTAATTCACTATCTCCTCACATTTGTACAATGACACAAAGCGCAGCATTTATGGCTAACAGATGCCTTGCAGGCATTTTCCACAACATGTAATGCTAGAAACTCAAAGAGATCTGAACATTTTCTTCCCATCATGGAATTAGATTTGGTCAACCTAGACGTTATTAGGTGCCATTTTCCCATTTCAGTCACAGTTCCAGGACCTCACTAGACTCTGCTCAGGTTCTACACCCTGAATCACAATATCTAGACTAAGCTTCTGAGTTCAAGATTTATCATCTTACCTTACATGACAAACTGTCTATGAAAACACCAGATAAATGTTCTGACTCACCACATAGTTGGAGTCTGGTTTAACTCTGCATGTCCACACCCAGCTGCTTTGCTCTCCTATGGTACCAAGACGCACACCATCCTTCGTGAAGAGGGAGACTTGCTTATCAGAACCTCCCAATAAGATATACTCTCCTTTGGTAAAATAGCTAATGCAGCAAGGGTCAAAATTGAGCATTCTGTCCTTCCCAATCTACACAGGGAAAATGATCAAAAGCATTAACAAAAGGATCATTTATTTTCCCAAGGCAACAAGTGCTCTCACTGCTACCTGTCTTCTCATCTCTGGCTATGCACAGAACACCACTGGCTGTATTAAGATTCCCAAAGGCAGTTCTAAAATACAACCAAGAATCTCACCAGTCCCCAACCAGTCTACTCAGAATGCAAGCACCTCACAAAACCCACTTTAACCAGTTGAAAAAAATACAAAGATGCCCTCTCCAGACCAGTAAAATGTATCACAAAAGTCAGAAAAGTTGCAAGGGCTTTGACACAGGAATTTAAGAGCAGCTGAGCTGCCATAGAAGAAACAAGAGCTGAAGGAAAAGATGGTTAGAAAAAGAAGACTCCTAAATGGCTGGGAAAACAGAAAACATTTGCTGAAGCTAATCAAGTACTTTGAATGTAGAACACAAAACAGAATCAGAAAAACCCTGCCCTCTTGAATGCACTTACGGAAACATACCTGTTTGCCACTGAGCTGGTAAAAGGAAAGTTTCTGACCCCAGTCTGCCACAGCTAAAATATCATTGCGTTCATCTCTAACGAACAAAAGAGAAATATGTAGTAATTCTACAGTGATTTACTAACAAATTTCTTGGAGCAACAGAATCAAGTAATACAATAACAGGATTTACTTCATATTACTCTTTAAAACAACCCAAAACCTGAAAGGACAGCAGATACATCCTGTCATTTAAAACTGATGAAGACAGCCTGGGGACACAAAAGAACACTCAATCTCTTTCACAGAACAACTGCAAGGCTTGAGGCACAACTGCACACATGGGGCACAAGCCCCGGTACAGTGAAGCTAATAATGGTCCCTTACACAGGTGAAGCACCCAGGCCTGGATTCAGATCTCAGTTACTATAGTACAAAGCCACCATAACACCAGTAAGTGCAGCTGAGCAAGAGTCAGCTACAGCTGCCAGTGTAAGGCAAGGAAACAAAATTAACCAAAATTGTTCCCCTGGAACCAACAGCAGAGCAAGGAAAGGCATCAGGTCTCAAACTTGTGAACTTCGGGACTCTGACATGATCTGTTCAGCTTGAAGCAAACCATGAGTTACCTTCTCCACAGCCTCTTGCCTAGGAAGAAGGGAGGTGGTAATAATTTCTTGACCAAAAGGGTTGGTAAGCATTGGAACAGGCTGCCCAGGGCAGTGGTGGAGTCACTGTCCCTGGAGTTATTTAAAAGATGTGTAGATGTGGCACTTGGGGACTTGGTTTAGTGGTGAAATTGGCAGTGCTGAGTTAATGGTTGGTATCTTCCAACCTAAATGATTCTATGATTTAAACAGAACTTGTTCCCACTTTCTCCATGCAATTGAAGACTGGCAGCAAAGCCAAAGCCCCAGTACATAATCACCTAAAAAAGGTAACCTACATGGCATTAATCTGTTTCAGCAGGGATAAAAGTCAAGCCTTCCTGCAATCAATAAACCAGGGATTACCTATTCAGCATGAAAAAGTAAGGATGAAATCATTTACCTGGATGGATTCCAACAAATTGACCATATTGGAGATGAAGCTCCCCCTGCACGCTCTATTTTAACTTTCTCTTCACCATTCTTATTCCGTATGCTGACAACACCATTGAACATCCCCAGAGCGAGGTACTGGCCATCATTTGTCCAGCTGGTAAAACACACATTTACCGAAGAGCAAACTACTATAAACAAGCAGCAGGAAAGTAGGATGCACAACATACTCAAATAGGGAGGACTGAAATACACTTCTAAGAGGGAGTTCTGGGGGGTAGCCAGTAATCCCACAGCTTGTTTATGCATCTAAATCCACATTTGTGGCAACAGCATGCACTACAGCAAGAACATTTTATAATATACACAGAATTAAAATATATGTGGAATAAGAAAAAAAAAATTAAATCTATCATCTGCCTTCAATACTTGTAACATGTGCTAAGTAACAGACACACTTTGGGGAATGACAGTACTGGCAGTAGACCAGACTGCTTTAAAAGACAGGTTTAGAACACTGATCAGATAAAACCGCACAGCGCAGGACAGAGGAGACCTGAGCTCTGTTCTTGTCTCCACTGCAGTCAGATGGCGACTTTATAAATGAATGAACCCTCGCTTCAGTTTCCCCATAATCATTAATATCTCCTTCTGCTGAAAATACAACAACATAGGAGATGAGTGGCTCTACAAGCCAAAAGTATAATTATTTTTCCCCTAACTTCACATTACTGCTATTTCACAAGGTGACTAACAGAGGGAGAGAGAAGGCCCTAGGCCAGAACATCTCTCTGATACTCTCAGAATTCAGTAATAAAGAGCACCAAATAAAAACCAAAATAAAACCCAAACCCCTTTGCTATGAAAATAGAAAGGGTGCAGGGAGGGGAGAGGGGGCACAGTCGGTCTCTGTGAACACTACACCAGAAAGAACAAATCATCTCTGATAAACATTAATCATATTCCTACTGGAGTATTACAAACACTGCCCAGAAATTTCACTGCTGAGAATGGCAAAGCAGCAACTCACGATGGTACTGAGCAGCCAGGCAGCAGAGCCTGGTGCACTGCTGGGCACTGGCTCTGCATACACTGAAGTATCACACTTGAACTTTTTTTTCCTTTAAGTTTGCATGTTAATTTGAATGGTTTGCATTGAACTAACTTAAATGACCTAGGTAATCCTTAAAACTTACCTACAGCAAGTAATCTTACTGCTGGTCTTATGTTTAGAGACTGATTTCTGCTCAGGCGACCACAAGCCTTGATTAAAGCAAACAAAAAGCCAAAGTAAATGACAAATGACCAGTGTTCAGACTGGAAACTAACATTGTCAGAAAACTCAGCTGGGATTTCCCAGGGACTAAAGTCTCATCCACTGCTAGAAGGATATTTAAATACATAGTATTTATCAGGGAAAAAAAATCCATTTAAATAACACAGTGAGTGCCACTGCAAAAAATCATAGTATCAAAGCAGTACATTTTATCCCATGGCTCCTCACTACATAGCCCTTTCCAAAGGAGTTTAAGTGATTTAAGTAAGTATCTAATATTACCTTAGGTAGCTCTGTATCTCATCTCTTCTGGATAAAAAGAACTGCACCCATCTGTAGGTAGCTTTGCTATACAACTTTAATAGAATTTACTGGCTTAATGGAAAAGTTGGAAGAAGAAGACATACCAAAATCACTGGAAGAACAGGATGCCAGCTGATGAGTAAGAGGATTGTATGAAACGCACTGAATAGAGTCATTATGCCTAGAATGAAGTTACAATCATATTTCAATAAATCATTCTTAAATGTCCCCTTTGTTGACTTTCAGCAAGATAGCTGAAAAGGTTCACCAGATGCTAGAAATAATTTGATCAGTTTATATTACACCAAATTAATCTCCTATTACTGTAAACTAGATCAGTAATAAACCTTACAAAAATTGTCTCTAAGTGGCAGGATTCACTGCATTTCATCAAGATAAGCTAAAAATGTACAGAGATATTGGGTTGTGAAACACAAGTAAAGGTTATATTCAAATTCTAAACCAAATACGCTTGCCTATGCTCCCAGTAGTCCACTGGCTTGTGAATACAACTAGCGATGCACACACACATTCAGAAACACAGTCTGAGGATGTTGTTCAAGAGGGATGATGTAAAAACAAAGCCAGAAGATGAAATACACCAAAAGCTCCAAACCTGATGTTTAATTTGCTCTTTGAACCAGCTTTATATGAATTTTGTCACTTTCTGTTTGATTTTATTCTGACCTGTAGAGAGTTTCCCCAGTTCTCTGCCAGCCCTCTAAATCCAGAGGCTTATCCAGACTTCTCACCCTTTTTTAAGCCTTTAATTGCTTTCCTGCCTCGCTCAGATACTTTGACTGCTCTTTTCCTCCTCCCTTTCCTATTACCCCCCGGCATTTTCTCTGACCTTAGCCAACCTTCCTCCAGATCTAACAGCACACACTCTTTGGCAGCAGAAGAGCATAATCAAAGTCTGCTTCTGAGAGGCACAGAATTGGAAGTCATCACTTACGTGTATTTCAGAATTCCTTCTAACTTTGAAGTCCAAATTATCACACTTTTATCAGCAGAGCCAGATGCGAAGCGCTTGCCTAGAAATTAGATATCATTTAAATCCCACGCATACACGAATCACTTTCATTCCAAACATTCAATCAAAGAGAGAGCAAGAAGTTCTTGAACTTGACAAGGCTCCTGTAATAAAAGGCCTAACACTGCAAGTGTCTTGATGTGACTGCACTCCTCCAGCTACATGGAACTCGGGTGACTTTGTTATTCCCACAGAGCGGGCCATGCTAAAGCCCAGCCAGGCAAGGAAGCAGCCAGACTTTCCAATGCTGTCAGTCACAGGGTGCACGTTTATGTTAACAGGGTCAAGGGAAAACCAGTCCATTTCCACAGGCACCCCTGAAAACTTAACCAGCAGGATCTGAGAGGAAGCCCTCTGAATCCACACAGTAAGTCCCCACAGCATGAGAACCGGAAGCAGAATAAGGCCTGTAGTGAGTGTGGTAGCGTGTGGGGGATCAGAAGGTTGGGAAGCCTTGGGATAGAGAAACTATGGAAATAAAAATAAAAACCAGAGGCAGGTGGGGTGCTAGAGAGAAGATCTCTGGGACGAGGCTTCTTCTCACATTACCCACAAATATTAACTTCACCACCACTGAAGTAGAAGGGGGAAGAAAGTGGGGACTACAGCTCTTGGATTAACAGGTAGCCTCACATGTATCAGTAGGGTACTTCTGCAGATCAATCTCTCCATTACAAAACAAGCAAACCACTGACACTCACATGTATGTTCAGAAGTGTCAGTGAAACAACCCTGGTTTCCCTGTCTAGCAACTGGCACTACAGACATGCACTGTACAAACCAGACTAGCAAAGTCCCCCAAGTGGTATTTACCATCTTTAGCATAAGCCACACAGTATACAGTGTCCTTATGTCCTTTCAAAGGCTGGATTAAGGTTCCATCAGAAGTATCATATACCTATTTAAGCAAGGGAAAAAAAAACAAAGCCAAACATTGAAACACAAAGACATACATAAAGAAATATCCCAGCGAGGACTAAGATAAAATTACTGAAGGCCAAAAGGGTTATACACCTTCTTCTGTGTGTTCTTTTTTACATAGCATGTAGTCCATGCAAGACAAAATGGCTTAAAGTGCAGAAGTTTTCCTTAATGCAATACTTCTCAGACTGAGAGAAAACTCAGTGTTAGAAAACTACATGCACAGAAGATTCCAAACACCTCATTTGTCCACCGTGCTTTATTCCTTCCTTCTCTCTCTTCATTAGATGCTGAAATGTAATAAATTAGCAGAAAGGACCCTAACTCGATATTCTGCTCTGTGAGCGCTGTGAGAACTGCAGCCCGCTGCCCTGTACTCCTGCACTACATCTCTAGTCGTGTCACCCCCACCTCACCTGGAAGCTCTGCAGGGCCCATGAGCAGCACAGCCCTGAGGTGCTCCTCCTGATAGGTCAGCCACGGGTAGGCAGAATCAGGGAAGCACACAGAGCTTCAGCTGAAGCTTCTCGCAAAGCCAGGGCACCAATCTGAGCTGTTTTCCACAGCTTTGCATGGAACTCGTAACAACGCAGTGTTTGCAAGACACATCATGGATTCCAAACCACTGGGTGAGGTGCGAGTGGACGAGATGAGGAAAGTAACTTAAATCTCATTACTTTCAGAAATAGAGCTTAAAACTTGGTAAGAAACACTGAAAAGCTTCAGAATACTTTACGGTTAGCTTGCACTAATATGTATGCAGACAGGAGGCTGGACTAGTAGAGATAAGAGGATTTTGATAGGTTATGTTCATAAATTCATGTGAAAGAAATCATACGCATACACCTATAAATGTAAGAGGAAAAAGTTGCCCTACCAGCAGTCTATTTCCAGCAGCAATTATCAGCTGAGTCCCATCCGGTTTGAATGCAAGGTCATAAATACTAAAGAAAAGAGCAGAAACAAATCCCCCCCAGGAAAACTCCCTGTTAGTAGGCAGAAAACAGATTTTCTTTCACGCCAAAGATGCCGCACAACAAACACCGGTAACTGCGTACTCCAGAGGACAGCGGAGCCTGGGAAAGAGCCCCGGACCGGTCTCTCCGTGCCCTGAGGAGCCCAAGCACTGCTCACCTCCAGGCGCCCCCGGGGAGCAGACCCTCACACCACAGCCGCGGCTGCCGCCCTGCGGCTCAACGGGAGCTGAGAAAGGCAAAAACCACCCCGGAAAGGGGCAGCGTTACCGAGCAGGGTATCGAGCAGTAGGAGCGCAGCGGTGCTGCCGCGGGGCCCTGCGCAGGAGGAGACCCGCTGCCTGCGGCACGCTCAGCCCAGGCCTCCTACAGCCCACGCGGTGGGAGCGGGGCACCGCAGCGGCCTCAACCAGCGGCCCCAAGCCGCGGATCCGCCGCACACCCGGCGGGGGAAGCTCCCTGCCCTGCCCCGATGGCCCGGCCGCGGCTCGCCTACTCCCGGCCCACAGCCCCACTCCTCACAGGCCGCCCCCGGGCGCAGCGGACCTCGGTGGCCCGGCCGACCCCCAGGGCCGCTCACCAGTGCTCGGCCTTGTCGCGCCAGGTGAGCGCAGCCCGCATCGCCCGGGCCGGGCCGCGCCGCCTCCTCAGCGGTTCCTTGTTTACACCCGCCCCGCCGGCGCCACGGGCAACGCTCGTGCGCCTGAGGACCCGCCGGCCCGCCGCGCCGGCAGGGGGCAGCAGCCAGCGGGGCCGGGGCGCGCTTGCGCAGGGCAGTACGCGTGAGCCGAGGCAAGTCACGTGACGGGGTGGCGGCGGAGCGGCGCGGGAACAAACCGCAGCGCCCCCCAGCGGGACGGGGCGGCAGGTGACGCCGTGGGGCGCGATGAGCCCGGGTCCGTGCGGGGACCGGGGCTACATTCGCCGCTTCCCAGAGCCGCGCTCGGGGCAGGGACCGACCCGTGCGTCTGCTCCCCGGTGCATCCTCCCGGGCGGCAGCCGAGACGCAGCAGCTGCGGAGCGTCCCGGCCCCAGCGCCGGCGGCGGGGGCAGCGGCGCGGCGGCGGAGATGGGGTTTGCGGAGCAACCGGCGGCGGCGGGGCCCAGCGCCGTGCCCGTCGGCTGGCAGAGGGTGGCGAGGCGCAGGCAGGCGGGCAGGACGGCGGGGAGGACCGACGTGTGCTTCATCAGGTGAGGCCGGTCCCGGGGCAAACCTCCCGGTAGCGCGGGCGGGGGTCCCGGGAGGAAGCGCGCAGTGCGGGGTGGGTTTGTCGGTAAAGCCGCTGTGGAGCTGCTCCGGTCCGGGCGCCACCGCTCTGCGGCCTCTGTCGTTTGTTTGGGTTGCTGAGATTCTGCAGTAAGTGCGAAGCGAGAGCCAGAGGTGAAGGGGGGTGTCCTTCATTCCTTTTTCTCTCCTACCACAGCCCTGGCGGAAATAAGCTGCGATCCAAAAGGGCGCTGGCGGAGTACTTCAGGAAAACAGGGGAGACATCGCTGAAAGTGGAAGATTTTGATTTTACAGCCCCTGATGGGAGGAGAAGGAGGAGATGTCTGAGGGTGAAAAGCTACAGCACAAAAGCCACGAGAAGTGATTCAGAGAATGAGGATCCTCACAGTCAAGTGCAAGGCCTGCAAAACGGTGCAGAGGATGGAATTCAAAGCGTTCAGGCTAGGAATGATCACCTGGGAGATGCTCCATGCACCTTGGAAAGCCAAGAGTTGATCGGGAAAGGCATGAACCCGGAGGACTGTTCGAAAACCAACAAGAAGGGGGCAGGTTTAAAACGTGTTCAGAACAGGAAAGCTGGGAAGAGCTCAGAAGAAAGGGATCGCGATAGCGCCCAGAACAAAAGGCGGAGAAGAGCAGGGAGCAAACAGGAAGCGGGGTGCGGACTAAGCAAGAGGCTCTGTGGACAAACAGACACGTGTGGGGAGGAGCAGGGGGCAGGCCCTGCAGGTGCAGGCACAGCTAGGCTGTGCCCACCGTCGGGCTCGCAGCTGAGTGCGGTGCCAGCTTGCTCGCAGAGGGGGCTGCAGGGCCCGGAAGAGGAGGAACCTGCAGAGACAACGTCTAAGGACACATGTGCACAGAGTGAGGAAAAACCCAGTGGGTTGGGAGCAGGGAAGGGGACAGGTGGAGGGAATCCGGGTAACAGGGAGTCCAAACCTGAGACTGAAAGGGCTGCTGATGCCTTGCAGCTATGTGACAAGAGCAGCTTCACTGCCGTTAAAGTGCTGCCAGCTACGTGTGTGGGTTGAGCAGAACATGGGCTTGACATTGTGCCGGGGGGGTTTACCCATACAAGCAGAGTTTCCTGTGCCACGTCAGGCTGCTTCAGCATCTGAATCTGTCTCATTTCTTTATCCAACAGCATTTGACTTAATGCAGATTTATTTACAATTGGAACTTACTCTTTTGATCTCTTTAGCCATATAATACAATAGCGTTCATTACCTTCACTGCACCATTGGACAGTGGGTCAGTTTGCTTCTTCGAAAAGGCGCTTTCTGGCTTGTTTTGTGTGTTGTAGTGTGTGGGCAACATTTAATACCTTAGCTGTAGTTTGAGCCTGTTTCTTCAGACTGCAGCGAGGTAAGTCTTGTCCTGTGAAGACTTTTCAGAGACTTGAAATGCAGAAGAATACTGGAGTGACTCTAAAGCATATTTATGTTCTGGACACCTAGAAGAAATCCTTGTCTTTGCATTGCAACATAAAGTGGAAATGGTGCATGAGACAGGACAGCAAAATACATGGGTCCTTTTTCCCTTTTTAAAGCTGAGGTATTATCTCTTTACAGAAGAGTCCATCCCACGGACACAAGTGGATAGGAGGAAAACAAGTCCATATTTTTCAAGTAAATACAGTAAAGAAGGTATGCTCTTATGGTATTTCTTATGGGGAGAGGGATAGGATGGCTCAAGATCGGGTGATGCTATGGGGAATTTCTTCAGGTTTAGGTTGGCTGTGCACAGGTGGCATCAGAGAGCTCAGCTCAGCACAACTGATTTTGTCCTGTTTTACACCTCAGTGGTTTGTCTTGCAAACAGCTCTGAAGGCTGGTGTCAAACACTTCCCATCTGCCCCCACAAAGATGAATCTGCTTCAAAAGGTCTTCATTGGGGTTTATTATTTTCATTTAAGTAGGTAACCCCATCCTTTACTGTCCAATAAATCATCCTCTGTTGTTTCTGTGTACAGCTCCCAGCCCACCTAGAAGGAAGGCCCTCAGAAAATGGACTCCTCCACGTTCTCCTTTTAATCTGATCCAAGAAACACTTTTCCATGATCCATGGAAACTTCTCATTGCAACCATATTTCTCAATAAAACTTCAGGTAAACAGACAAGTACAATTTGATGTTGTAAAAATTGTGGGGAGGTGTTACAGGGTCAGAACAGCTGCCATCTTTAATAGCATTAATGAAAGAATAAATGTGTATTAACTTGTGTCAGTGTAAAAAGCAGTAATCTGTAAATCGTCGCTCTTGCCTCTGAAGAAGCTCACTTCAGAAAGAATACACAGATAATGAATAAAGAGAATGACCTGCACAGCCTTCTGCTCATGGTGGTTTCTCTCTTTAGGTAAAATGGCAATTCCTGTGCTCTGGGAGTTCCTTAAGAAATATCCTTCTGCTGAAGTAACCAGGACTGCAGACTGGAAAGAGATGTCAGAGCTGCTCAGACCTCTTGGCCTCTACGAGCTTAGAGCAAAAACGATCATCAGATTCTCAGGTAGGATTTCCAAGGTTTGCCAGTGGAATGGTCTGAATTACACGAGTGAGGCAAACAGCTCTTTCAAACAGTGCTCTCTGATTTTCCCTGCTCTTGGGCAGATATTGGTGGTGGTTTGTTTCTTGCAACGTTGGTCTTACATATGCAGAGCTGCTGCTCCTGCTGTCTCAACTGTGAGAATGAAGTAACATACATAGAGACCTTGAGTGCAAAAAGATGCAAACACCTGCAAGAGTGACTCTGTGTTCTGCAGGTGGCTCTGCTCTGTGGTGCATCGGGTGACATCCAGAAGGCCCTTCCAGCAGGAATTCTGATATGATTCTGATATTTTCTGTACTTAGAACCCACAGAGGAATACTTTTATTCTGAGGAGAGAGATGTATTTAAAGCTTCCCCACAGTGATTTGTTTAAGAGGTATTTAAGCTGTGCCCCGTAGGGATTCATCATCTGCTGTCACCAGGAGAGAGCCAAAACTTGTGTTCTCTATCTAAAATGTTCCAAAGCGGAGCTGAGTAACAGTAGCAGAGAATGAGGATTTTGTCAGGGCTGTTTTGGCAGCTGCCTGCAGGCAGTGGAGCCTGTACCTGTGTGTTGCAGATGAGTACCTGAGCAAGCAGTGGAAGTACCCCATTGAGCTGCACGGCATTGGCAAGTACGGGAACGACTCCTACAGGATCTTCTGTGTCAACGAATGGAAGGAGGTGGGTGTGCAGCTGTGCTGCTGGCTCCAGGCTCCATCCTTTGCCTCTGACTGTACTGATGGCTCCACTGGGTTAATAAAGAGAGACGGTTATTTCCATACCTTCAGTAGGTCGAGTTCCCAGAATGTCCTTTTTACAAGTCTGAACCTCTTAAAATCTTGTTACCTTCATGTTTTTTTCCTGTAATTTTCCACTCTCACTGTGTTCTTTTTCTTTGATGTGGGGGGTGAGGGTCTCTTCCCTGCTCCACTTACAAACCAGGTTCCTTATGCTTTCCTGCCAGCCTGCTCCTGGCGTCGCTCTGTGATCAGCACTGGTGGGGTCTCTGCTGTGCTGGGGTCCTCTTACGGCACATGTCTGTGAGGGGCCGTTTTGCTCTCTGGTGTAGGACCCCACCCTCAGTTCACATGGGGTTGGGTGGTTTTGGGGCTGACCAAGGGCTGTATTCCTTGGTTGGCAGAGGCTGGCTGCCTGGCATGGGGTTTACTGTTCCTGTGAGGCACGAAAGGGTCCCAGGGGAGGATAAATCTACCAGAGCAATGAGGTGTTTCAAGAGAAGGTCTTTTACTGAATGCTGAGCATTTTCATGGTGTTTTAGGTACAGCCACAGGACCACAAGTTAAACGTGTACCACACATGGCTCTGGGAGAACCGGGACAGGCTGAGCATAGGCTGAGGCACCGAGAAGGCACAGTGCCCACCCCTTGGTCTTCACAGCCTTACGTGCCCTGGGCAGAGGGTTACTCTGACCAAGTTCTTACATCAAGTATTTATCTGTGTTGCACCCGGCTCGGGTCATTGTTGTGATGTCGTGTTTCCAATCCCTGGGTTTTAATAAACGTATCCCAGTTTTTGTAGTGCCTGTTCACGGTGTCTCCCGGGCCCGGGCGCAGCCCCACTGCACAGTGCCTTTGGGTGACGGTGGGCTGGGGTCTTGCCCAGCGCTCACTGCCAGCAAGTGCGCAGCCCTGGCTGGGG
>JBCJKH010034611.1:0-13227 GCA_039877255.1 Loriculus beryllinus
GGACTGTAGTGACAGGACAAGGGGTAACGGGTTAAAACTTAAACAGGGGAGGTTTAGATTGGATATAAGGAAGAAATCTTTTACTGTTAGGGTGGTGAGGCATAATTTAAAGTAGCATAAAATCTCTTGCTTGTAAGTTAGCAGAGAACGAAAAAAACCTGGCATAATTAGTAGAAAAATTGAACGTAAACATGACCTCAGTAAATTGTTCAGTGTATTTTCCTAGGAAGTCCCCCAAAACCTTACAATTACCACCATTCACCGCTCTTCAATAATTTCAACAACATATGCCAGGAATCTACCTGCCAAATTCTTGACAAATACAAAAAAACCCTACATCCTATGTATACCTTAAGATTTAGCTACATCTCATCCACTACCTCATCAAGGTACCTTATATGTGAAAAGATAGTTTTGAGCCTGCTGCCTTCAAAATTATTCAAAAAGTGTTGGCTTTTACAAATACCTTTTCCTTAAACCAGCTCTTCAAAAACACTTTGTAAGAGAAACAGTTATATTTTCCTATGCATTCTTTGAAATATATTATTCTTGTAATAAAAAGTGTTTTTCTACCTCCCAAAGTATTGTAAAACCAGTTTGTATTTACTATTTCAGTTTAAAGAATTTAGACAGGGAACACATTTTTATGTTTACTACAATATCCAGACTATTAACAGCACCATAAAGTAATAAGAAGAAACTGGTTTATTACAGAAAAATATCTGTTAACTTCAGAATTTCTAAAGCCTTTAAAATTGACTACACAAAATTATCTATGACAATTAAATTTAGGTCCTGAACAACTTCACGCAAACTTCTTAAAGACTATTCAAATACAGGTACAACTCTGTCTGTGGCACACAGGGTTATCTTACCACCTTTAATTAAATTTTGAATTTACTTTTCAAGTGTGTACTTTTAGAAATAAAATAAATGCTAACCTGGACTAATAGGTGCCCCAAGTTGGAGAAATATCTGTCATTTTCTTTTACATTATTAATTTGCTTCATTAATTGTAGCAACATTTCAACAGCTCCTTTTTTCATGATTTCATTAAGGAGTACTGCATTTCCAGACATGAATTTTATAGCTCCCATGCAATA
The DNA here is from genome assembly GCA_039877255.1 of Loriculus beryllinus. NCBI lineage: Eukaryota > Metazoa > Chordata > Aves > Psittaciformes > Psittacidae > Loriculus > Loriculus beryllinus. Next base: position 1,104 of record JBCJKH010034611.1, read on the forward strand.
CAAGAGAGCTTCATTGGTTTTTTGTAGATCTTCACTTCTCAGAACCTCCAACAAACAATCTAAAAGGAAAATAATTATTCAGAAAGCCTAATATTAATATTTATATTTGATACAGTCAAGTTGCTGAAGAGATTAACAGCTGGGGAAAAAATCATATTGAACTGTTACATTTCTAATAAATGGGCCAGAAAACTTGGGCATTTGGATTGAAACCAAGAAACAATTATTGATGAACAAGAGAATGGGCCTCACTTTTCTTCTCAGGCTTCAAGAACCCGCACCAGCTGTACACACATAGCAGTAATCACTGAAAATCTCAGTCAAGATTTGCAAAGGCAAGTGTGTGTGTGTGTGTGTGTGTGTGTGTGTGTGTGTGTGTGTGTGTAATTTTGTGTATTAAGCTTCAGACATTCTTGAGAGGTTTATTCTACTAGTTTCTTAAAAATCAAATGTCTTAAACATCTCAAATGGGGCACTAAAAAGCACAGGTGTCTAACTCAAAACTCACATCTGAAGTCTGTTCATATCCTTTCAGATTTACTTTCTATGTAGGTAAAGTTACTGTAAAGGTTTTGCTTTATGCTACCACTGTCAGATATTTGAAATGTTAAAATTAACAGCTGTTAGCACAAGCCCAATGTATCTTTCACTGTCAAAAAGACATTTTGAATTTGGTAGGTGTATCTTAAATAAGTAATCCTATCGTATTTTTTAATTTTGAATTTCTAGTAACTGATTGAAACTGGTATTTACTTCTGCTTCCTGTGTTCTATCCAGCTGAATAACAACATTTTCCCACCTCACTAAACTGAAGAGATTTTTAAAGTTTTTTCAGTCTCAACTCAAGCTTAAACTTTCTCCAAGTACATGGGTGTATATGGTTGAAGTACACACACTCTAGGCTCTTGCTCCAGCTCTCACTTTCATCAAATGCCTAGTGGTTGGCTAAATCAATTGGGCTGTGGCAATGTGAGAAATCAGTTTCAGGTTCCTGTTCTGTTCAGTATCAAATTTGGTCTTGAACAGTAGTTGTTTATTTTATAACAAACAGTTAATTTCTTTCTTCTACTGGAACTGCTCCAGATGCACATAAATGGTTCACAGGACAAGAGAAACAAAAAGAAATTGAATATAAGGAATCTCAATTATGATGACAACCCAGATTATGATGAGGTCCATGTCTTCAGCCTCTATAAGGTGCATCAAAAATGTAGACTGAATAAACAAACAAGAAAACCTTTACCAAAAGCATCTTTCCTTCACTAATTTTAAAATTCAGTGAAAGAAAAGTGAGTAAAAATGGAAATAAGATAAAAAAACCAAAACAGTGCTTAAACAGACTTAGCTACTCAGCTCATTCAGATTTTTGTATGATGCTCATCTCTACAAAACTGTAGTTCTCAATATGCGAAGTCAGTTGAGCAACCTGAGCTGTTCTCTTTTTTCCAAGTCCTTTCCTGTTGATCTTACTGCTGGAAAGGTTTATCTGGTCTTTATCTCTGACAACACTTACATACTAAACTCTAAGACCATGAATACTCTCATCTATTTAAGCAAATATACACATATGCTTTAACTTATGCATATGCTACAGAAAAAAGATTATTTGCAAAGTCAAAGCCTACATTAATAAAACATAGTGAAGTTTTAATGAAAGGAATGACCACCAATTGATACTGAGTATCATTCATAGACTGTCATTTTTCTGGTATTAGTAAGGTGTGTGTGTGTATGATACAAATGCAGTTACGATAACAAAAGAGATCTTAAAGCCACTGCTGCCAATTCTCCAAAACCATCAGCTAAACATGCAGAGGCAGCTATAAAGGCAATGATTGTTCTCAATACCCTTCCCAATGATGGCCAACAACACAGACAGCATTATTTCACTTGTATAAAAACTGGTGCAGACACATTCTGACTTCTGTGGACAGCTTTGTTCTGTACATCTCAAGAAGGATCTGCTGGAGTTGGAGAAGTTACAGAAAAGGGCTACTAAAACAACAAAGAGAATGACACGATATTCTTTCAAAGAGATAGCTAAAAGGCTGAGATGCCCAAATCTGAAAAGGAGAAGGCAAAGATATATGATATGACTGCAGTTTACCAAATCATGAAGGTAGAAGATCAGCTGACTGTAGAAATTCTTCTAAATCATGCAAAGCTACAAGCAGGGGCATAATGAAAAGTAGATAGGTTTGAAACAGCAGACAGAGAACTTCTGAAACTTACTGCTCTATGAGATTGTAGAGACAGAAGCAGAAAATTCAAAACAGAACTGGGCAAATTAATGAACAAGAGGTCTTTAAACAGAAGCTCAGAAGGATTAGGCAAGGATGCACCATCTAATATCCCTAATACAACAGAACAATTCTAGATGCTGTGATAGTACAAGGGAAATAGATCAGAGAAAACACATGGGCTTCCACATTCTCCCTAAAGAGCATTCCCTGTCAGCATCATCAGACACAGAATACTGGACTAGATGGACTGTTAGTTTGACCTAGTAAGAAATTTTTAATGCATGACTAAGTTAACTCTGAGAATGTTTCTTGAAAGATCTGACTACTGCATTTCAACACCTAACTTATATACAAGAACAGAATACATACCCAATAAACCGTCATTTTGAATGATGTAATCATTTTTTTCATTCCTGCAAATTTTAAATGCAAGCTTGCAAACACTGAGAAGATTTTTTCCATCCACTTTCATCTGTAAAGAATGTAACACACATAAAAATTACAACCAAAATCTACACACAAAAATGTACCATAACATTTTACAAGTTCAGACACCATGGCAAACTTGTATTCTTACAGAACTACTAAATTCCAACCGAAACCCTGACAGCACACTCAGCCAAACTGTCAAGTTTGCAGAATTAAAGGACTCTGAAACCTAGCTAGTTTAAGCTCTCTTTAGCAAACTGTGCTGGCTGACTTTAAAATAACAGATGATATAAAAACTTTTAATGTATTCTCTGCAGTATATCAATAACTTGCAGATTTGTTTCTGTAATTCACTCTTACAAAGAAATTCTGCAGATTCACTGGTTTGGCATCTATTGACATGCATAAGGGACTCCAGTGCAACAACACATGTCATAATGAAAGTTGTTCTGGTCATTGAGAGATCATGAAAAGGACAAATTTTTTATCTTGTTAATGATTTTTAAAATACACCACAGAAAAATGTCTGTGACAGAACTTTTTTTTTAATAAGCACCACTTGACATCTATGTAGTATCTAAATTTATATCTTCTGATAAAAATAACATATATACCTCTTACAGGAAACACATACCCTCCCCACAACACACACACACACACATATATTGTGCTATCTAGTATCCTTTCACCAAGGACTGTCCATACATACTTAGAAGCTGAATCAACAGGTTCAAGAGTACCAATTAACTGAGAGTTTTAAGAGGAAATGCTAGAGAGAAGAGATAATTATATCTACTTTTTAAAAGAACAATTTTGTCATGTTCAAATAAACATATTCAATATGGTCAAGATGCTATTAAAAAACTAAGCTTCACCCCTGGAATTGTTCAAGGCCAGGCTGGATGTGGCATTGAGCAACCTGGTCTAGCGAAAAGTGTCCCTGCCCATCACAGGGGGTTACAACTGAAGTGCATCTTTAAGGTCCTTTCCAATCAAAACCATTCTATGATTCTATGACTCATTTTCATGTGTAATTTTTTAAATTATCGTTTTGTCTAAATCCCTGCATGTGTATCCCAGCTTAGGACACTGTCCCTTTTCCATGCCTAGGCAATATTCCTACCAACATACACCAGTTATTCTATTTTATGTATATCCTTCCTCCCACAGATGCAATTCTTTGCAAAAATTAGGCTCCAACAAGTGTTGATCTGGATAACTAGGAGCCTAGTATCTGTGTGGCAAGAAATTGTACTTAGGAAAGGATTAGTTTAGATACAGTTTAAGAGTATGAACTGAAAATTAAATGCAAGTTGTAGTTCATGATTTTGAACTTCCTATTCTAACAAACAACATTTTAAAACACTTACAGACAGAATAATCTTCACTAGCTTTAGGCAAAGTGGGTCTGAATCAATGTCTACAAGTTTATATAATATCTTCAGAAGCATATTTCTTCTTTTAAATCTTTTTCCAAGCATATTTTCTTCATTCAGGGCTTGATAGAGCTTGGTGCAAGCCAGACAAAGATTTTCTACATTGTCTTCTATTTGAAGGGAGTGGGAAGGGAGACAAAAATAAAAAAATATCAGTACAACCTTTTTCAGAACATCTCAATAGACAAAGAATCAGAAGAACAAAAGAAAGAATGGGCTGCACAACAACAAAAATAAGGCACCCAGTGAATCTCATAAAATTATGTGATTCTCAGATTTATTCTGCTTTTACAAAAAGAAAAAACTTGAGCCAAGCAATCACAAAGCCAAAATAATACCTAAGATTAAAATGAAACTCACCTTTAATGCTTAATAATCATACTGACGAAATATCTAGCAGGAACCTGTCACTGAACATATTCTTTAAAGAGCTCCACAAAACATGTCATGTGAAAAAGTGGCAGTTAAGGAATATTTTTCTGCCTACATGCATAAACTAATATGTAAAACCTTGCTGGGATTAAGAAAAAGTGAATGTAAAAATTCATTAGAACTTTCCAATGAATAGTAGAGGTGAAAGATACATCTGAGTGTACTGTCTAGCTATTGATAAAAGTCATCTACCTCTTTACCAGAGTCCCCCAGACAGTATTTAAAAAATACAAAAATAAAACCTGCAGTAAATTATTATCAAGCTGCATCTTGACACAATGCAATCATGTATATGTTTGCTTTAGAGGAAAAAGGAAAAGTCTTGCCTATTTTTAAAATACAAGACATTTGGGGTGGGGTTTTTTTCTTTCTTTTCTTACAAGACAAGATCATCCTTAAACCAGTACTATATTTTATTTTTTTATAGAATCACTGAATGGTTGAGGTTGGAAGGGACATCCGGAGGTCATCCAGTCCAATCCCCCTACTTAACTAGGGCCAAGTAGAGAGAGGTGCCCAGGCCAGTTTACACTGCAAAGTCACAGAATATATGAAAGCATAAACGACTGCATAGCTCAACTACTGCTATTCTTTCGTAGTAAACGCAAATGAGTCGCATGTTTCCTGCAGGAAATAGGACAGAAAATACACCTTTTGCAACAGAGTTACCTACCTTTTTCCAGTTCATGAAGAATTGGTAGAATCTTTAAATGCCAAAAGATTTCTTCCTCTTCTGATTCATTTATTCCCGTTTCAACTTGTAAGCCTAGAAAACACATTCAAAACAAAAGCACATATTCAGCAAAGGTTTCAACTGCTACACAAACACTTTACTCATCAGTCAGAAAAAAGAAATGTAACATTTTACTATATTCTAGGTTATTCTACCTCTTCAAGCTTTTGTTTTTATTTGCATTTTCCCAAAAACAAGTTTCTAACAAAACTATATGGACAAATGTTGTGATATGTAAAGCCAGATCTGGTTTTGTTTACTGACGTTGTTTCATTTGATTGCTGAATTGGAAGGTAATGACCACTTTTACATAAACATGTCCTATTACTTTTCAGCTCTGTTTCCACATGACAACTTATCCTGTGTTTGAAAACATCCATAGTAAAGGCAATCCTCCAGGACTGTACGATTTTATCTAGTACACATGCACAATATTACATTAAACTTCATTAACTGAGACTCTGATAAGAGAAAAAACAGTCTTGTTAGTTATTACATCCTGTTAAAATTCTAATCACTTCATGCAATTAGTTTTGAGAACTTCTTAGCTAAATTTTGTAAAATGCATGTTTCCCTCCTAATCATTGGGAATTATTCCAACTTGCTGAACATGCTTTTCACATTCACATGGCACTATGTGAAGTGGCAGAATCCTGGTCTTGCCCACTGGCCCACTATGGAGCCAGAGTTTCTGCACAACTTGAGTTTAAAGGATCTAAGAAGTGCTTACAAGGTGCATATAGGCATATTTTTGGAGTTCAGGATTAGGTTAAACTCCTCATCTTGCAGGCAAGCAAAGTTGTCATAAAGATGAGGTTTGGTTTGTTTTTTTAATAGGGGAGAGCCACACAGCTCCACTAAATAACATTAAGAAAACCATTAAGACTAGAATATATATACTAAGTGACAGATTTGTCAGAAGAAAGTGTCTCCTACTGTTCATTACTATCTCTTGCATTTAAATGACAATGTAAATTCTTAATATAATAATTAACACAAAAAAACCTTAGAGAATTCACTACATGAGAACATTCACATTCAGAGGTTTGCATCACAAGAACAGTCTCAGAACTTGAAAAAATCACTGAGTTATTTCTTGGAACACTGAAACAATTAAAACCTTCCTATTTTAAAAGCTTGTTCTTTAAAAAAAAACCAGACTGTATTAACTTAATCCTTATTAACTTCAACTGTCTACCTATATTTTACATAGAATTAATCTATCAATTGTATCTATTCCATCAGATTATATAAAAATGCTGCTGTTTCACAAGTAATAACTACATAAGTATGTTATTACAACAGCTATAGATTATTGGTTTGTGCATATATACGTATTAGTGTAAATACATGCTATTAGGTAATACTACTTCTTTTGCAGACCTTTTCAATTTTCTAGATTGAGAGTTAATAGTCTGATTTAGATCAATGAGTAGCTTAATTAATAAAACACTACACACATTTACAATGAAGTGAAAGTTCTGCTCTGGATAATATAAGAGCACAGCTGAAATGAGAACACTAGAATAGTTTGCTCTGTTCCTTCCTGCCACAAAACCCACATATTAACTCAATTATTTATTTTCTTTCTAATTTGTAGCCACCTCTCAAACGGAAAGATGGGAATCACTTTCTAAGTATGCGCATGCTTAACTTTATTAAGCAAGAAATAGAATAGCTCACGTATGCATTAGCAGATATGACCACACTCATTACTAGAAAAAAAAATAAAAAAAACCCAACCAAAGCCATTCAATTTTTAGTTCAGAACTAAAAGAACTGATTTTTTGGTGCCACTGCTGCACTTGTCTCACATTCATCAGAAAAATATAGCAACCTGAAAGTTGTAACAGCTTTTGTTGTAATTAGGAAAACAAACATAATCAGCTTTTACTAACAAATATTAACCCTTGCAATAAGAATAATCAGAAAATACATTATCATGACAAAAGGCAACATTAAGAAATTGTAAACTTGCACATAGCTCAGCCCTGGGAGATTTTTAAGGTGCTGATAAAAAGTTACGGCACTAGCTGTATTTAAAATATTGCAGAAGCTGCCCTGAACTTTCTAATTGAGTGAATCATAGCTCAACAGCAAAAAAACTCAAGCAAAAGAATTCAGCAAGTCGAAGTTTGTTGTCTCAGTTTTTCATAGGTCTTAACCACAGCTTTGCATTCTGGTCAAAAAAAAAAAGTCACTAATCAGGCTACATTTATTGGTTGCTGTTTTTAGCATGTAAATACAAGAGCCTTAGCAACACCGAGCTTTCAAAAGCTGTGTACTGCCTGACTTATCACGTTTAGCCTTTTCACAGAATACTGAGTGGCTATGAATGTATCTATATTAAAACAGTCTACCTCCTCTCTAAATGTGAAAGTATAAACATAAATCATATCAGAAAATGAACACTCCCCCAGGACCCAACTATAGAGAAGAAATGACTGAGAATTCCTACTGCTATCCCACTGTTTATTCTGGGATTAAAGATGAAGTATGCACAAACTAAAGAAGCTACATAATGTTATAAAAAAGAAACCATCCTAATAATACATATTATATTTTCAATAGCACCAATAAAACAGCACAAATAAATTAAAAGACCTATAAAGAGAGAAAATACAGCCCCACGGAATACTAACTCCCATGACCTTCACCAGAATGATCCAGAATAATGCATCTTCTCAGTTCTAGAAAAATAGTAATAAAGCATAATAATAGCAGAGCAGAAACTTCAGCTTTCCACACCAAACTCTCAAATAGGCACTTGCCATGTATGAAATGTGCTAGCTATGAAGAAAAATTAATTAAAATCTGTTATGTAAAATCAGCAAAATACATCCCTACAGGGCAATGCAGAATCTGTATCTTCAAACAATATTGTCTGGCATGACTTCATTAGTTTCTGTGCAACTCCGCCAGTTTACAAAAAGCAATGGGCAAACAAGGTGTTAATGGACTGGCAAATTCTTAAGCCTACATATGAGAAAAATAAGAGGGAAAACAGCAACAGATTTTGAGTCAAGATCTCTTGAATATTGGTTTCTTTTCAAATAATGGTAAAAAAACCACATACACCTAAAAAAACAAAAAATATTGTTCAGTGAATACAGAAGAAAAAGATCTTCAAATCACAAAAATTAGATTATTTCTATTTTACTGTAATTCTCATATTTTTTTGACTGGAGATTGAAATGCCTTATGAAGTACCTGTTTCTCTTCCCTTCCAGCCTGTACTTCTTGGACATGACGGACTTGTGCCTGGCTTTTTCATCTGCTCACTAAGAGATACAGTAGAGACACACATGTGTATTAGAATACAGTGCTCAAAATGCTTCTTCCTTCATATGCACTCAGTATGAGATCTGCATACTAGTAACTAATTGTAGAAGATTATAAGTTATTTTACTAAGTTAGTAAGTTATCTAACTCATTAAAAATGATCAGAAATACAACTTCCTCCAGTATAGACTACAGACATGTCCTCCAGAAATACTGACATATTTTCACCACAAGAGGTCACTATTATAGAACACAAAACCTAACGCATTTGCACTTGTACAATAAATCTGAAAGCTAACTAAACTAAACTAAATTCAGAACAAATTTTTGGTGTATCATCAGTTTATTAAATGAATGTAAATTCAACCAGCTTAAAACTTGCAAGTTCATCTATTCACAAGGACAGTGATTTCTTCTGATACAATTAATGCTTTTGAAAGATATTATGAGAATAATTTGCAAAGAAACAAACACTTCAGCAACCTTTAATGTAAATACTAGAACATCCAGGTTTGCCTTTGCACTACTGTTGAGTAGTGGTCACTAAGTCTGTTAGTACAAGAAAAAGGTATGTTGTCATTTGTTTGTAAAGCAACAGTGTGTAATTCTTGCTGGCTGGGTGAGAGGAAACTACCACATGCATCTGTGATAAACCTATTCTATTTGCCTAGGTACACACTCAAGCAGTACTGACCTAAAGAAATACACCAGATAGAGACTCTCTTTGCCATTAAACAGGGATCTTTCCTCCTTTAAATTCTGTACTAAAGACAAAGGTCTTAATCTACCTTTCCTATTCTCAATGTATGTTTAACCCTTTTTATTCTATTTATAGATCATGTACCAATAAAACCTAATCTCCTAAATTTCCTTCTAAAGATAACAGTTCTGCACTAGCAGTGGTTTGGTTTTGGTTTGGGTTTTTTTTTTTTTTTAGTTTTGGTGCTTTTGGGGTTATTTTTGTTTGGTTTTGTTTTGGTTTTTTTACCTCTTAATTTAGTTTCTATAAGGCTTAAAGCTAAACTGTTGTTTAAGTGGTTTGCTGGATTGGCACCTAAATCCTGTCTGCCAGTCCAGACAGAAGATGTAAGTCATCCTATCAACAGATGGAGACAGAATAAAAGACAAAGCTCTTATAAGATCACTTCCCTACAAAAGGGACTGGATAGCTCACTATGATCAGTCAAAAATTTCCCAATCAATCACATTACAGAGGAACACTTGCTTCATGAACATCACTAACAGTGAATAATGCTTTCTTTTTACAACATGAGAATTTAAGCATTCCAAAACCCAAATGCTTACAGAAACTACCTGGAGATTATTTCAGCTCATACATGGCAATTTCTACCCTGCTGGGGAAGCAATGCTTAAAAAAAATAGTAAAAAAATAGACTGACATTTGTAAGAAAGAGAATTTCTATAGCACACATTAAATACATTTCAGCCTATTAATATAAATTAAAATTTGCTTCCATTTATGCAGATAACCTGTACTACAAACTTCAGATGTTTAATAAATTACTGTACCAGGTTCATCCATCCCTGAAATCAAGACTACAACCTGAAAGGACACTAGATAAGCAAGAGAAAAACAAATTCAGTCACCTCATCCTAACCCAGATATATTACAAAGTCAGATTATTCAGTATTTTACATAGGCGTGATGGTGCTATCTACCTATATGAAAACAGATGTTTGAGTTTGCTTTCCTCAGAAAAAAAGAGCTTTGTAACTATATCCTGTCTGTGCCTCTTCCCACAAAATAAAAATCCAAAGGCTGAATCTAATAAACCTCAACAAAAACAATCCTACAAGTTTTGCAGGAAACAAAAGTAGATGAATAGAAAAGAAAGAAGCAAAGGATGTGGTAACCTGAACACTTATCAGAGAGAAACACCACATACGTGAGATGGAGGGCAAGACCATGTCAAAGTCTGAACTGTGTGAAATAAAAGATAAATGTTGGTTGGAACCTATTATCTCTTAAACACCAGTATCACCCAGTGTAGAGGCCTATGCAAGTAGGAAAACAGATTGCTGGTATTTACAGAACTATCTGTACTTTTGGGAAGCACCCTCGTAAGTTAAACAGCTTAACTGGAACTCCCATTATTTTCAAAAAACCAGAATATCCTGAACACCATAAATGAGAATGGCTGGTGAGCAGGCCTATCTTTAGGAATCATGTACAATTTATGAATTTTGTGAAGATAACAAAATCCCTCTACATATCTTTAACATGCTGTCAACTCCATTTTAGCTACAGAGACTTTTGCTCCTTTGTTATCTTTTCACTTGCATGCAAGGCTGAAACTTAAGCAGCAGTATCTTGTTAAGAACTATGCAGTTAAAATGTAATCAACCTACTCTAAAAAATAAGTTACCTACTATTGAAGGGAACTGGCTTGTCAAGAGAGTGGTTGCCTTGGAAACAAAGTCAATTGGCAAAAATCTGATCATCTGATAAGGGACTCATCAAGAAATCAACCGACAGAGGCTCTGATGATTTATAGAGGAAGAAGAACTTGGCAACTGGATCATCTCTATCCTTCTCATATAAGGGAGATCATAGCAGCCCGTGTGGAACACTGCTTTGAGGACTTCCCGAAAGAAGGTGAGCCAGTGCTGCAGTAGAGTGCTGTGCTGGGTTGATCTTGGCTGGGCTCCAGGTGCCCACCAAGCAGCTCTATTATTGCCCTCCTCAGCAGATCAACTGGGAGAAAATAAGGTGGGAAAAAACCTCAAGGGTAAAGATAAAGGCAGTTTAATAAAGTGAAAGAAAAGGCTGCACATGGAAGTGAAGGAAAACAAAATATTTGTTCTCTACTTCCCAACAGAAGGCAATATCCAGCCACTTCCTGAGAATTAGGACTTCAGGTTGCTCTGGAAGACAAGCGATATAATAACAAATACCCCTACTTCTCCTACTGTCTCTCTCTTATTGCTTAAGACATGGTATGGTATGGTATGGTATGGTATGGTAAATCCCTTTGGTCAGTTTGGGTCAGCTGTGCTGCCTATGTCCCCTGCCAAGATCTTGCCCACCTCCCAGCCCACTGGTGAGGGAGAAACGCTGGAGAGACAGCCTTAATGCTGTGCTGTAACACTGGTGTGTCACCAACACCCTTCTAGCTACCAATACAAAGCACAGCACTACAAAGGCTGCTATGTGGAAAATTAACTCCAATTCAGCCAGACCAAATACATGCATTCAGTATCTTTCCCTGGTGAAAGAATGCATAATTAAGTGAAAGCGGCACTCCTTCAGAAACTGTGTGTTTAGAGGTTTATTTGTTTCTGCCATGAGCCTCATGTTAATAGTAAATCTGTAAACTCTCGCCTTCAGTGGTATTCCAGAGAAAAATACAATTGCATTGCAGGGGCAGAGTTGGGCTATTTCTCTCCAAGAAGCTGCACACAACAGCAAGGTCTGATTCGCAAACGTCAGTGTAAGATCCCAACAGAAGAACAGTGTTTGGGCTTTTCCCTCACAATGCAGAGCCTTAAACATCTGAGAACCTGGCTACCTCTTTACTTGTAAAGCAGAGTCTGGAAATGGTCCTGAA
>JBCJKH010034614.1:0-16973 GCA_039877255.1 Loriculus beryllinus
TTGGCACAGGTTTACCAAGAAATATTGGTAAATCTCCCAAAATATTTTGGTATATTACTTATCAAGTATAAATCGAACTCTTCCTAAAAACAGCACACTCAAGGTAGACATTTATAAAAAGGGCTCAGGCACCTCTGCAGCCTTTCCTCCTACATCACACAGGAATACTGTGATCACAGAGGTATGGGATGGATGAAGACTCCATCCAAGCAGGAAGCTTGGACACAGGAGGCAAAACAAAAAATAAGGAAGAATGGTAAATAAGCTTGTTGGAGCTTGTATAAAAGTTGAAGTATTTAATTAGAGACTGCCAAGTGAAATAACTAATCGTCTTCCTGTGTGGTTCCTATAATAGTGAGCAAAAAAAAGCAAAAAAATCTTCTGATTTCAAAGAAAACATTTTGTTTCCATGGCATGAAATCCTGAGCTTTGATCCACTCTTTTCATAACAGGAGAATTACTCTCAGAAGAGGAGAGTTCTGTCCAAAGTATTAGCTAGAGCTATTCAGCTTTCTCAACTCTTCCCTTATGTAGTCTTCCTCATATGAATTGTGAAAAGATCTCTCACCCATATTAACAACAACAACATGCTTTGATGGAGTTTGGAAGCAATTCCTTATTTCTTCTAAGGGCAAATCACTGTAAAAACAAGTATTCTTTGGCCCAATTACATTAAAGCACAACATAGTCAACTGCTCTCACCTACATGATGGGAATATATACAAGAAAAGGTAGAAGAGAATGAAAAGAAGAAAATTAGATAAAAGAAAGGTGTGAAGACCCACTTAAAGAAGGCAAAACTATAGCTTCCTAGGGGCACAAGAAAATTAAGTGTGTGTGTGTAAATAGCAGAAACTATACAGGGAAAAGGGAATGCAAGAGAAAGGAGTACGCTTGTTTTGCTTCTAAAATACACACTGATTATTTTTTCCCTGGAATGATACTCTGGGCTCACCAGTGCCTCTGATAGGTTTACATTCTGCTTGTTTTTTATTTCATAATGGAAAACTGTTAAAATGCCAGAGTAGTCTCAAAGTAGTCTGATATGCCAAAACCTTGCCAGTAGTCAGTACAGAGAATTTGTCTGTAGCATATAAAAATAAATATTTATGTCTTTTTGTACAAAATCTGGTTTATGTCACGTTGTAGTTTAACTTTTAGCATGACTCAAAGGATTAATGCAAAAGCAAGTCTCCAAACTTACAAAATATCCTGTATTTTACACTGGGGTTACACAAACCCCCTCTTCCAAAACAGATACTGACAGGGACTAATGATAGAAGCTGTAACTTAGTCTCAGAACCCTGATTATGTCAAACCTCCTGAGCATCATATACAGTTTATAGTAGAGTATTATCACAATGCTTCAATGGAATTCAAGTTTTGTAACTAATCTCTCCCTATCTGTTACACTACACAGAAACTGTGAAGCCCAAATACAAAGAGACCATAGGTGTGAATGATTGCACTTGAGTCTTTTCCGCCAACCATATTTCTAAGCCTGAGAGTGATAAATGGTTCACCAGTTATAAATGGGCAGTAGGGTCAGTGCAACTAAAAGCTGAGAGTTCAAAAAGTCACAATTCTTAGGAGTTCAGGAAAAGGCCAGAGACTGATGTTGCTACTCTTACTGATAAATGGCCAGGATTGTTATACCTTAATTAGAGAAGATACGTGATTGGCAAATAACCATGGCAATGTGAATGCTACAGCCTCAGACCATCCGAATCACCTTACTAGTCTGCAAGTGTTGTAGTTTTCCCATACCAATCTAAAATTTTTCTTGACAGAAGTGGAAGAACCACAAATAAAATAGCCACAAACATGTATTTCAATAAGGAAATTAATCACATGAAAAAAAAATAAATCAGTCAGATCTACGCTATTCCACATGATGACATCAAAGTCTGACAGGAGAAGAACTTTGTCATTATGTCTCTGAGCAAGATTTATCATAGCAGACTGAAGGCCAAATCTACTGAAAATTTAGGTACCTAAAGTGGGAAAAAAATTAGTTACTAGAATTTAGGCACACAAGTTCAAAGGCTGATGCAGGAACAAATTCACTGAATTTCAACCTGTGGAACTTGGAGAAGTGGAAGCTGACAGCACCTTTCTTCTGTGGAGTGGATATAATGGTTAGACCATTTTCTGAGCCATTGAAAGAAATTGGGCTCCAGACCTGTCTGCTACTCTCACAAGCCATGAACAGCCTGCATACCAGAAGCATTTTCTATCCTGCACTAGAGTACAATCAGGAGATGAAAACTGGTGGATCTGTAAGGAGCGTCAGCAGGAGGGAACTTTAAGGACCTAGACAGTTGCCAGAAAAAGATAAGATCATTTCAACTCCAATATTACTTTTACATTCTAGACAACAGACTAGTGTAAAAACAGCCACCATGGTGAGGCCTGGAATGAATCTCCCTCCTGCTAGACAAGAACCAGATCCCAGATGAGCTAAATTAGAAAAGTCTCCAGACAAATTTCCAGAGAAAATTTCCCAAACAGACTTTCCAAGGCTGTGTTTTTAGTGTTTGTTCGGAGCTGAAGGCATCAGATTCTCAGAATCTTATGTCATGATCTTCTGTGGCTGAATTTGCCGGAGCAGGGTCTAAAACTGGATTTCAAAAGTGATCATGTTCTGTAAAATACAGGAAGATTTGCCTCAGGGATTAAATTACCTGTATTTTCTAAATCCTCGTCCCCAAAACAAATCTTTGCTTATTGCTTTTTATTGCATCTCTGCAGTAACAACAAAAAACAATTTTATGTCAAATATTTTTTAATAAATATTTGAACAGTAATGAACTAAGAATAGGTATATATTTGCCAAAAGATTGTTAGAGACAGGACATAAGGAAATTTTGCAGGGAGCCGCTGCTCACACTACCTGAAAATATTCTTCAGAGACGTATGTCAGTGCCTACAACAAAATTACATAAAATGGTAGTAACTGGCAATCCTCACTTTCATATTATAGATTTCCATGATGGATTTAATGTCCTAGTAATGCTAAAATAATTCACCTATAAAATGAATGACAAGGGTACAAAATTTAAAAGAGCTTGCTTGCCTTTAAAGCTGGAGTTGCAATGGGAATAAGAAACTCTCTTCACAACATTCAGAACATCGCTTAATGTTATTTTAAATCACAGAATCACAGAATGGTTTGGGTTGGAAAAGACCTTAAAGATCATCTAGATGATTTCCCCTGTCAAATCACTTCTTACCATGGGGCTCTCCCCTTATTTTCAGAACATAACTAAAAAACAGTATAAACATTCTTAAGTAAAACATTCATAAGTCAGGAAATGGGGAAATTATTTCCCCATCTCACTCATACATACAAACTGAACACAGAGTCTTTATGTGCTCATATAACATTTGCTAAATGAGCATTCACTCCCTCATTATAAATAGTAAATGGGTAACTATTTGGTTTTCCACTGCAAAGTCACTACCCTTAGTTCATAAAGTTACTGAACTAAAAATTGCTGGCGGTTAGGAAAATATTCTTGGGAAGTATCACTGAACGCTGATACATTACATATCCTTCTTTAATCATCCGCTACTGGCAACTGTCAGAAATGTAATACTAGGCTATATGGAGTTGTGTTACAACCCCCCAGGGCCACACGAATAATACTGGGACTGGTTACGGTCTTGGTGTCACAAACACTACACACGCAGTTAACACTGCTTTCTTTTATTCTCATATGTCAGAGAATTGTATTCACTGTGTCAGGTTTTTTTCCAGTGTTCTTTGGAAGACATGGTCATCTGAGCATGTACTTCAACATCTCACAGTATTTCCAGGTAACTTTTCCAAATGAGCCTATCAAGCCTAGCAAGCAAGCAAGCTTGACTAGGCTAAAATCTGTGTAACTTAAAATGCAATTATTTCATTTAATTTTGTTCCACTCACTAGCTTATCTTCTGAAGCATGAGTGAAAAATCACCTGGGCACCGTATGGGGAAATCTTGTTTAGTCTGATTCCCCACTGCTTCACAGCTAGCAGCATGGGCAGGATGGACAAGACATGGAGCAGATGTCAGATAAGAGGCCTGGGGTGGACAGCAAGGGAATAAAGCAAGGAGGCAGCAATGATAACAGACAATAACAAGGCTGAAGTTACAAGTATGTCTCCAAACAAACTGATCTAGAACAAGACAGTGGCTCCCATTCATTATGAGAATGAAAATCACTGAAATAAGAATTAGTTCACAGAAGCCTACTATTGGGCAGTCATCTTCTCAACTAACCATTTTGTAGCTCATTTAGTGGGGACTATACTCATTTTGTAGAGGAATGTATTTTTAATACACTGTACCTGTGTATCATTTAGCCTGTCTGCAATTCATTGTCTTCTTTTGCACTTGCCTCATTTTCCAGTTCCCTCATTATCTACATACCTTCCACAGCAAAGCAAGGATCTCATAGAGAGCCTAGCTTACTACACAACCCTAATTCACTCCTCACAGGTGATCTGAGCGAAGTATGGCATTTAGCAAGTAATCTGCAAGTGATAGAAGGTAACAGAGGTTCATAGATTATATGGCCATTTGATGCTGTCAATAATACCCATGTGGTATTATTACAGGCTGCCTTACAAACTAACAGAGAAATCCCACAGAAGATCAAGATCTGAATGACAACAAAAGTCATATCAAGGCAGAAAATGAGAGCTTTCAAAGTCTGACATTCATTCACAGTTACGGACCTGGATTCACTTCAGAATACCCTTGCTCTCAGGGCACATCTCCTAGCCATCCAAGACAAAGACTCGTGCATGTGATTTGCCTGAAGTGGGATTTTATGTGGCAGAGAAGCCTTTGTGTCTAAGCTATTCCAAAATTGAATTCTTGGTGAAACAAAAAAAGCGTTTGAACAGTGGTCTCCAAGATCCCAAAGCTGTAACTTGATCATCAGCTATTTTGGAAAACGTATCTCTAGCTCTGCTGGAGCTATTCCACTTTGTATAAATAGTGTGAGGAGATCCTGCCTGGACAGCTGGGGGCTGCGGAACACCCTCCAGTCATGAGGGAGAGACAGCAATCTATCCTGAACCTCAACTTCCTGGTAGGAGTTTTTATAACACTGTAAGTTGCTATTTGATGGCAGAACCCTTCGTCTTCTCTTCTACCTACCTATAGGGTGGTAAGAAATATTTCTTATGAATCAGAATTAGATCAGATTTCATTAACTAGAAAATTTCCAATCAGTTCCACTCATACAAGGCAGACACAAGGCAAATGAAAAGGTGTGCAGGCATCCTGACAATTCCTACTTAGAAGCAGTCTGTTGAAAGGAAAACCAGAATTCTGCTTTAGGAAAGTCTAGCTTCAACACGACAAATTCAATCTCTAAGACAAAATGAGCAATTTTGAGAGCAAAGATCAAACTCGCTTCAGAGCCTAGACAGCAGAAGCTGGCAATTGTTGCAAGGCAAACACTGAACTTTGAAGTCCTTCACTTTCATTTAGTGTAGCAAAAGTCCTTATCACTCGCACTTAAAACACAGCAACTTCTCCAAAGCACAGATTGCATTGAAGCTCTCTTGCAAAAGACTCTCAGCTTTCTCTTCCATTTTGAGAATAGTGCTCGAAAAAAAATACAATTTGCCACTTCAAAGGAGACATTTGACTTGTCCTTGTCTCAAATGATTGCCCCTTATAGCCCTAGAACAACTGCAGTTTTGAGAGCATTTCAAAGAGAAGTGCTCTAGCACTGTGTTCATTTGGTATCAAAGTAGTTAGTCTGAACTACTGTAATTCCCATCAACATCTTCTTTGCAAGTGTACTACTGCTTAGCAAGATACACAGCTTAATTTTCTGTATTGCCTGTAAGCTGTGGTATCTAACATGGCTAACAGTCAAGATGCAGAGAAGGTGTTTTAATACATTTCATTAAATCTGAAGAAAGCAATAGCTGCAGCCATTTGGGGTGGTAAAAGTTGAAAAACACCATTAAATTCTTAAAGCTTATGTTAAATCTGATCTAATTTCATCTCAATGAAATATAATGTGTGTGTACACGCATACATATGTATGTGAATGTACACAGACACAGGTTTGGTTTTTTTTAACTTGAGCGACAGCATGTGAAAACATATACACTTTGGTGTATATAGACTAAGGCCCTAAAGTCATTTGCCATATTTGAAAGAAAAACATTAAAATAAAAGAGAAAAAAAAAAAAAAAACGAAAGAATTACCAATATTTTTCTGCATTCATTTGCAACACTTAATTATACATACTGCTTTCTATTAGGTTCTCAAATACTCTCTATCTGATATAAAACCCTATGGCAAGGTTACCAAGAGGAACAGAATCAGGTCAGCACATTAAACTAGATTTTTCTTTCACATCAGCTCCCAGGCAAGTCTTCAGACTCTCCATGTTATTTACAAGGACATTAAGAAGGTCTTGTGCTTTCTACTTCAGTGATTTACTCTTCCTGTATGCAGATGTGGTAATTCTTTAGAAGCTGGTAAATTATATGTTCTAGCAATAACAGTAGGATCCTAAACAGAATAACTTTGACTTACCAACCTTACAAAAAGTCTGCCCTTACCTTTCAGAATCTGATTTTACTATGGGAAGTGTTAAATTAGAGTAATAATTCTTAAAATAAGTTAGCTTAAAAAGTCAGTGTCTGACACCCCATGATACAGCTACAAATACAGTAAATGCCTTTACATAAGTATTTGACAATTTTTTAAGAATATTTACCAAAAAAGTTATTAGTATCAGAAGTATCGAAATTTAAGCTATTAGTAACAGTGACTTGGTGATAAGAGATGCTCTTAAACACCTACTAGTTTTGTCAAATACAATTTGTGTAGCTGCACTACACTCACTCAAAGTTTTATTAAGAGATGAAGGAAAACATCTTCATTCAGTTCGGCTAGATTTATTTTTTCTTCAACTAGTATGTATTTTACATTCAAAATAAGAATAGATTCTTTTTCTAAACAGCGCTATACTTAGCCTCAACTATGAGGATTCAATATTAGGGTGCAAATGTCAAATTTTGGAGGTACTTCTATTCAGAAGCTTTACACTTGGACTGCATGGGCTCTACTGATAACCTTGATTTGACACAAACCACAGAACATCTGGAACTACATGTGTTTTGCTGACTTGCTTTATGCTGTATTTAAATATTTCAGGGGTCACTGGTCACCTCGGCTGTTCATTCTCAGAGTCACAGTCTGGTGGCCAAAGCTCTGTCAAGCTCTTTCTCCTGATCAGAAAACAGCTGAGCAGCTTTTGCCCTGTCTTTCCCTTTGCAGAAGCTTGCACAGTTACCCATTTGTCTGACTTAGAAGATTGCATGTAGATCACACAATTTGCAGACTAAGGCATCGAGCTCACAAACATACCTGTGCTTAACACTGCACAAGGGTAGCCTCAAAGAATTCAGTCACATCATAAATGCAGATAACAAGACCAGTACACAGCATGGGATAACACATTTTTACCACTAGAAAAATAATCAGAAACTATCTTCTGCATCCTGCCTGCCCTTTCCAGTATTCTTCCCCACATCCTCTCTGCTGCAAAAGATTTGATTCACTGGGACTATGAAATGTCTGATGTAGTGCTATTGGTGTGAATGAGATGATTTCCCTCTTGCAGAAAGTTGTAGGTTGTTTGCAAGAAAATTTTAAGTAATTATTCTTTTGTGTGTGTATATATATATCAAAAATAACTGACAAACCTGCAGTAGTAACCCAGATTTAACCAGTTTACTGCTAGAGGCAATAGCGATACAGCTTTAGGTAGCAAATTCTGCTTACAAAAGGTTTTAAAAGTATCCCTGTAGTAACCTGAGTAATATCAGGTTTACATGAGATGAAGGGCAAGGGCAAATACACCCATGTTTTCTGAAAGGTATTTAGGTAAAACCAGAAGCATCTTCATCAGATGGCTATTTCCTCAGTGTGCTATTTCTGTATGCACGTATTCAATCAGGCCCAGTGAAAAATTCAAAACCTTATCTAAACTGTAACAGCATACACAGTTAGGAATATGTTTTATAGCAAAGATGCTAACGTTAGTTTCATTAAATGCCAATTAGAAAGTTATGTATTTTCACATTAAAAAATGTCATACCTGTACTCAGTCATACATATCATGTATCAGCTTTATCATCATAATGGTTGTAAGCACAGTGTGAGTACAAGGGTCCTACAAAATAATGACAACAAATAAATTCCACCACCCTTGCTACTACCCAAACATGCTCAGCAGCATGCATGACTGGACACTAACCATAAGACCAAACTGGAACAGATTCTTCCCCAGGCTGCTTTTGATCACATTTATGGAAAAAAGCTCTCTTTACTTATTTGAAGTTACACAGCTCAACAAAAAAATTTAATATTCTCCCTATAGAACTTGGTATCACATTTATATCAAAGATACTGTTAGCATGGCTGAAAATCCCTCAGGAAAAGTCTTACCTTCAGTGGAGATGACAAATGAAACCCAAGTTTGCAGCTTGAGACTTTTTTTATTCTGAGGATGAATTTATCTCTTTTCAGTTCAGTACCTCTGTGCTCTCTTCTGACCTAATTTTGTCTGTGATAAATGCCAGAGTTTCAGCGGAGTCACTTGAGCTCCTGTAAGAAAAGAACTGAAGTAAAAAATGAACACACTCAACATTCCTGCTCTGACAGATTGCTTGTCAGGACACTAAAAGCCTTGCAAGGCTATAGGTGAGGTAAAGCTCCAGAACTGCCATACTTAGGCAAATTGCATTTCGGTTTTCTACTAATTATTCTGTACTAACATAATGAAGTCAAACCTCATTCAGACTAAGCAGGTCTACCATTTGTACAGGCCTCATACAGGGTGTTTCATAGGATTCATTCCCAGGAGTATTGCATGACTAGAGGACATTCAAATTTAATTTCAGCCTTGGTTTAGACAGGAGAAAAAAAACCACTTTCTACTGAGAAGCACTGCAAAGCACAGCTGGACAAAGAAGTTTCTCAATTTAGCTACTTCCTATTCTTTCCCTACCCAAGCACCTTACCAGGAATGTTTTTCACTTGATGACAGAGCATCAGCAAATAGCATGAAAGACTGAAAACAGCCGCATCAGCACTTGCAGAAATGGACAGAAAATTACCACAGAAGGTGTCTGATCCCAACCCTCCCAAGTGGATCCCAAGGTGCAGCAGGGGACCCACCACGAAAGCTTGCCTTTCAGGGTGAAGCAGGCAGGAAACCTCAGATGTGTCAGGTAACAAGAACATAAAAAGGGCTGTACTGGCCATGGCCAAAAGCTCTTCCAGCACTGCATCCTGCCCCTAATGTTACCCAGTGATGAGTCCCAGGCAAAGCACTTCAGCAAGCACATGTGATCTCTCCTCCAATATAATCCTGAGGTCTCAATTTGCTAAACAGATAAATGTTTTATTAGTTAGGATCAAGAAATGAATGCCAGTCCCATTTCTATTAGCAAAAAAACCCCATAAGATATCTTACCTGAAGCTATAAGAACAAATGTTGGCTGTTTATGTTGTTAACAAACATTCATTTCATATGAGATAAGAAAATACCTCCATCAAAAGTGCAAGTTATCCTCCATTCTTATAGCTCCATTATTCCTAGTGTTTCCTCAATCCTCTGAAGATATAAAAATAAATAAAGATAACTTTTTTAATGAATAGGATTATTAGATTTTTTTTTAACTACTAGCAAAAGGCAATACTGTTGATGCATTAAGAGTGTGGTTACCCAAGCCTATGTGATAAAACTCCTCAATGACTTAAAAGATTGACAGAGGCTCTGAAAAGTCAATATTTAATAATACATTTCAAGTCTGGCTTTCAGTTGCCCAAGAGAACAGTTTGGTGTTTTCTTTAACCAGTACTTAAAACAATACAGCTACAGCTCCTCTTCATATTGCTAGAAAGACAGGTAAATTCACATGACTACCACAAAGTGACACACACACATTGCTTAAGTATTACCAAAGATTGCTTTCACAAATGTATTTCTCTTACATAGGACTGCATTTATAGTTCACATTCTTGGTTTTGAAGGAAGAGTAGACAGATTTCATATATCCTATCACTTAAACATTTTTTCTTGTGCTAGAAAGTATCTGGACTTTCAAAGGTTTAAGTAAATTAGTGTTGTCCCCCAGTGTTAATGACACTAAGGTGTTTACTATAAGTAGTGTCTCCTAAAAGCTCACCATAAATTAAAAAGAAAATATATAGATTAATACATAAATGTATTAATCATTAGTATGCTCTCCTACACCATCTTTCACCATTTTTTTCGCAGTACTTAAATACCTAAGCCAAAAAAGGCACCCTGATCATGTGGAACTTCATAAGAGACAATCAGCTGACAGCAATGAGATTTAAAGACCTCAATGCTTTATTCACTTCTGACATCAGAAGAATAGTACTTATTTTCTGATGCTATTTTCTTAAAATAAATTATACTATTACACATACAACCTACAACCAGTATCAGAATATCAGGAGGACACAGCAGCAATATATTCAAAGCTTCATATTGCTGCTGTTATATATCTGGGCACACCTCTTATTAACACTTCTAAACTTGTACTTGCATTATTCTGGCCCTTAAAACTTGTCCTGAAAATGCTGAAAAGGATATTAGAAAAAGCATTTGGGATCGAAGTAGAGAAAGGAAAAGAAACATTTTATGTATGTGTCTAATGTTGCTCTCTGCCTTCCATGATTATCGAGATAAAAAGATTTCCAAACCTGAGATTCAAAATTGCATGTTTCCTCCACTTTGAAATCAAAAAGGGCATTTACCTCTAAGGACTCTAAAGTACATTCAGCACTGTTTTGCAAAGCAAAATAACAACAACTTCTCTGTCTATATAATTTCAAAAAGAGCACCAGAAACTAACAGCGCTAAAGACAGCTAAGCCTCCACTTCCTTAGGCACCAGTCCCACAACAGGAGTCCTAGTAAGGCAACAGGCTCATGGTGCTACCTAGCAATTCCGTAGCCCAATGCCAAGAATTTTTGCAAGGAAGCATCAGCTGTAACAGCTCCTGTGCTCCAGTGTGCTTTCTGTGGCACCATCAGCACGGTAGCGCTGACTCTAGATTCTTTTCTCTCTTTTAAACCTTTGAGAGATCACAGAGAACGAGGAGTTGTTTCAGCACATATTCCACCTACTCCCAGGAAGAGTTTGCACAGTGGTTTGATTGACTATGACACAGAGGACTGGAAAGCAACTAATTTTGACATGAGTGATGACAGCAAAGCTTCGCTTTTTCTCCCCTCCCCTTCAGGAGGAGAGAAGTACAACTAAATAAGGAATAAAAGCAGGATAGTAGAACCACTTGCCACTAAACGGTCATTTCAACAAAGCTGTTTTGCATTGGTATCCAATTTGCTGCTGCTGTTTATGCAAACAGTGATCCATGGTAGCCATGCAAAAAGCCATGAACAAAACACACTTTTGGAATCTTACAGCGCACTTAGGGCACAAAGGATTTAATAGAGGGAAAAAAGGTACAAACTAGAAGCTGTAAATGACAGCTTAAGTCCACTTTTATCTTCAGTATGTATTTTGGTTTTTTTTTTAAAAAAAAAGCTTGGCTGAAATCCCATTTAGCACAGAAACAGCTAATAGCTAAATAATTCCCTGTGGCACACATGCGCCAACACTTTTAATATTGGCATTATAAAGCCGAATTTTAATTGACTTTGACATTACAGTTATTCTAAAATGGGTGCTATTCTGCTTTCAACTATATTGTAAATAATATTTTCTTCTATATTACCTATAAAATGACAATGCTATTCAAGAAAAGAAATACAGCTTTGACCTGGAGCATGAACATAAAAGATACCAAAGGCTAACGTTCTGAAGTGTGTCCCGCGTACCATTCTACAACCTATATATTTGTATTTGACTTATTATCTGTATAGATTTTTCATCATTTCCTTTATACTTTTCATATGTTTCATTACATTCAAAAGTGATTTTTAAAATAACTAAATTTTCAAAAATAAAACCAAAACAAAATCTTTAAATCATTTTTGCGGTTGCATATCTGCAGAGGTCTGAGTAGCTTTGAACAAAAATATTGATTGTCAACTTTCAAGGTGGAACCACAGAGCCTTGCATAGAAATCTGCTTGCATGGAAACCCTACAGCCGCCCACAAATGTGTTAAAATGAGAGTCTAAAGGTTTCTGTCTTTTTCTGAATGTACACTATATTCCATTTTCTCCACTGTGGAGGAAGAATCAGAATACATACACGAACACACACTTGCACATACACACAAACGCTTGTGCCAATCCCAGACTACAGCCAACAACTGTTCTGTCTGATTTGTAGGAGGAACAGATGAAGACTGGCTTGACAGTACACAATCAAAACTTGGTTTTAACATATTTTAGGCTTTCTTGAGTGGGAAAGAGGAGTCATTCAACCAGCTTCTCTGGAAGCTCATGGTTCTAGAAGCGAGATTCAATATTCCAATCAGAAATACAATCCACAAACACACAGCCTAACCTTATTTTTCATTTATTTCTGCTCAGCTTTCTTGCATACACTGGGAAGCACATACTTTTCTCCAATCTGTCTCTTAAAAATAGATGTTCAAGACAGGTATTTACTCTTACTGTTCATTATTTTAGTACACTAACAGCCGAGTTTTTCTCTCAACTGAGATTTCAACAGTATACTTAAACACAAACCAGACTGTGATGATGAGACTGCATATCTCCAAGTTTTGCATTCCTCCCTGCCTCAAGTGAGTGTCAGGTCTAGTTTCTGAAACACTGTATTTGCTCAGGGATACCTGCTTATAAAGCACAACAGACAATACTTCGCTCTCCAAAATTGAAAGCACGTTTCCAAGCAGTGTACAGTCAATCATTCAAAGGAGAAACAGGGCAGGAACCTTTGTTCCATACTTTTATAACCCCTCATGACAACATATCACATTAAGATTTTTCCAAGTCTGTGTCATTTCAGACTGTGCAGGTTATAATTACATATTCCCACTGCACATTTCCATTACAGCATAAACTTTGCTGAATGAACCATGCAGAGGACTTACAAGCCTTGATACATGAGGAGTGGAGAGTGCTGGACTATATCAGTTTGAACACACCAGATAGTGAATCAGTTCAGGAAACTCCCAATAGATTTTAGAAAGAGCTTAACAGTAAGAACAAAGTCTATAATGACAAAAAATCTTCCAATTTATTGCACTTCATTCCACAAGAAGACACACATATAGGTGATAATAATGTGAGGGCAGGTAAAGTACTGTTTGTATGGACGTTCGCTTTTTTTTCTTTTAAATTGGTCTTTTTATTTTACTTCTCCCAACACTGTAGGTACCTCCATTAGGAGAAACTGTATCTCAGTCTGGCATTTCATAGCTACAGGTTGCTCACTCCAAACTGAACCCAGCAAATTAACATAAATAGAGCAAAGCTCTGTGTGATAAAAGAACTGAGCGTTACTCTGCACGCACTAACTCCATCCTTGACTTCTGGCAAGCCTTCTCTTTGAATATTTTGTAATGAGTATGATGAAAAAGGAAAGCAACTGAAGAAAGTTACTGGCGACTATTCAACGAAGCATTTGGAAATGGACCTGGAGAAAAAGCTCAGCACCAGAAACATATTTCTTTCTATACAGTGCCAGGACTTTGATAGAGCAGGCCGGCAGCTGAGGACTGCTGTCAGCCCTTGAGCTTTCCATTTGCAAAGTGACACAAGTCCATCCCCACCAGACAGACAGCCGTATGACATGCTACCAGCAGTCCACTGTGTGACACTGCTGAGGCAGTAAGGCTGAGCTCCATGTAGCTGGTAGAGCATCATCTTTGGTCAAGAAAGCAGGACGGAAAGCAGCAGAACAGCTGCTGCATTAATAAAATCCATCAGAGAGAACTCTTAAGTATAACTACCACAAATGGCCTAGTGCTGTCCTCTGTGCCCCAGTTCCTGCAGCACGCTATACCTTACAAGCAGTGGAATAGCATTTATTAAGGCAAGAAAGAAAAATACAATGGATCTTGAGAGTTGGAGGATTTAAACTTCTTACTGATATATGAAAACTGAGTATCAGAGGGTTTGTGCTGTAAATTTGGATTCTACTTAAAAGGGCGAGTAAATAAATGTGCACCTTCTTTTGTACCCACGTGGCTTCATGTACTGTTAGGTCTTTAAAGAGAGAGAAAAAATATCAGAAGTTCAGAAGCACATTGGGTGAGGGAAAATTGCAGAGAAGCTCTTGCAGATATACTACAGCAGACCCAAATTCTACCCATCTTTATGGTTTTGATCATGAGTATATCTAACTATCTCACGGTGCCTCTGACATTTTCACGTAGTGTTATGTTGGGCTTACACACTTAGGACTGAGTAACACAGAGAACCAAACAATAAGCACTATTTAATCTATCAAAAATTAAAAAGTCATCAACAATTCTGGTCCAAAAATTGGAAAAGAGTACTCATGCTATCCAGTATGTCCAGCAAATAACATTATGTTGCTCTGTGGCTTTTGTCCCCACCACAATTCTGGCCAGTCATTTTAAACACTGTGTAGCATGCATCTTGTGGTTTTGTGTAGGAGGAACTCCTTACTGTCTGTGGGATGAAGAAACGCAATATGTGCCATGTAAAGGGCAAGCACAAAGGCAAGACAATGTCAAAGGACAGAAAAAACTGTTTTTGATAAGAGTTTTTTCTCTTCGTTCAGCACCCTGGTACAATCCCAGCTAGCTTTGTGAGTGGTCAGTGATGCAGAAGGTAAGGCAGAAAGCTACGTGGGCATGTACCCAGCCAAGTGTTACACACTGAGGAGCTGCACATTTGCACTAACCGCCAGCACACCACCTTCCCCTCCTGCACACCGGCCATGGCAGAGCAGAGACCCGGACATTTCTCTGCCCTCCCTTCACCAAAGAGCAACATGACCCTTGCCTGCCCTCCACTTGTCAGCCCTGCAAGTGGACCCAATAGCTGTCTGCAAATTAGCTCAGCACATACCAACACACCACTCTGGAGAGCCTGTTTAAAAGGTTAACAACATTTAAAATCCAATCAGAGAGCCTAATTGGCTAAAGTAATCTCAGCTCTGCCTACTAAATCTCAAAAGAGGTGAATGCAATAAAGATTATTCTCCTCTTAATTATTTTCGGCACTGAATAGGCCGCTGCAGGCGCCCCGTCACGCAGTTGTCAGGCGGGCACCACGATCCCCGTTCCTCAGAGCAAGCTTCCAAGCAGCTGTTTCACCGACCGCTCCCCGGGCTCCCGCTGCCCCTCCTCACGGACGGACCGTGACCGCCAGGTGTCGTCCTAGCCCCGCAGATGGCTGCCCCAGACCCGGGATCGGGGTTTGGGCTTCTCGGCCGCTGCAGACCGAGTGTAGCCGCCGGGAGCTGAGGCGGCCTGAGCCTTGCCCCCGGCATCGAGACTGCAAACTGCGCCGGGCGGAGGGGAATTTGGGCCCACTTAAAGAACCTCAAGAAGTTCAAAAAGGCCAAGTGCAAGGTCCCACACCTGCATCTGGGCAATCCAAAGCACAAACAGGCTGGGAAGAGACTGAATTGAGAGCAGCCTTGAGGGTGTTGGTTGATGAGAAACTGAACGTGACACAGCAGCGCGCACCTGCAGCCATAAAGCCAACTGTACCCTGGGCTGCATCAAAAGGAGTGTTATCAGCAGGCCGAAGGAGATGATTCTCCCCCTCTACTCTGCTCTCATGAACTCTGTTCCAACAGTCAAAGAGCCCGGGGAGAAATCTAATGCTGGACAGATGCAGTACCATGCGAGTTTAAAACGGTGCTACCCACATAGCTCTCGCACCTCGCATTTGCCCTAGAAGTCCATTTGAATCCAAGTTCATTTTGGCTTTCTCGGCTGAGCAGCAGTGCTAAGCACGAATGTTTGAACTCTGTTCCCAAAGTCAAAGAACCAGGGGAGAAAAGAAGTGCTGGACATGTTCAGTACCCGGAGAGCTTTCTAACGGTGCAACCCACATTGCTCTCGCTCCTCGCTTTCATAACTAGAAGTCCATTTGAACCCAACTTCTTTCTTGGTTTTCTCAGTTGAGCAGCACGTTAGACCACGAACATTTGAACTCTGTTCCCACAGAGAAAGAGCTAGGGGCGAAATCTAATGCTGGACACATTCAGTACCATGCGAGCTTTAAAACGGTGCAACCAAAATTGCTCTCGCTCCTCTCATTCTCTACAGAAGTCCATTTGATTCCAACGTCTTTTCTGGATCTCTCGGCTGCGCAGCAGTGTAGAGCGCGAGCGTTCGAACTCTGTTCCCACAGTCAAAGTACCAGGGGAGAAATAAAGTGCTGGACGTATTCAATAAACAGAGAGCTTTAAAACGGCGCAACCAACATTGCTCTCCCTCCTCACATTTTCTCTACAAGTCCATTTGAATCAAACTCCTTTTTTGGTATTCAAGGCTGAGCAGCAGAGACAAGCACGAACGTTTGAACTCTTGTTAACACAGTCAAAGAACCAGGGGTGAAAAGAAGTGCTGGACATGTTCAGTACGCAGAGAGCTTTCAAACGGTGCAACCCACATTGCTCTCGATCCTCGCTTTCATTACTAGAAGTCCATTTGAACCCAACTTCTTTCTTGGTTTTCTTAGCTGAGCAGCATGTTGGACCACGAACATTTGAACTCTGTTTCAACAGGGAAAGAGCTAGGTGAGAAATCTAATGCTGGATATATTCAGGATAATGTGAGCTTTAAAACGGTGCAACCCGCACTGGTCTCGCTCCCAGCTTTCCCATCCAGAAGTCCTTTTGAATCCAACGTCTCTGGTGTTCACTCTCAGGTGAGCAGCAGAACAGAGCATGAACGTTTGGCCTCTAAAAGAAATCCTAGCCCTAACCCTAACCATAAACCTAACCCTATCCCCTATCCCCTAACCCTAACCCTCACCATAACCCTAACCCC